>JAODGE020024121.1:0-22618 GCA_027574965.2 Ecitophya simulans
ATAAAAAATTCCCAAATTTTCAGAATTTCACGGTCATTAATAATCGCGCCGTAAAATGAAAAATGGATTGTAAAGTTGAGTGTTGATAAAGAAGTTAATAAAAAAATTACGAGTTGTAGGCGAAGAGAGTGGAAAATATAAAAGCGGAAAAAGTGGTCCTGCGGTGGCGGCGTAAAATGGCGGGAGCGGCGCGTAAAAAAAACATGATTTAACGAAAAACTTTGCGCCTACTTTCGTCAGGCGGCGATTATCAGCACGGTCGCTTAAGCGCCGCCCGCTAATTCTTTACACGCCTTTTCTCCGCAACTTGTACTCTTCAGTCTGAAAGCAAATGCTCGGCAAAAGTTAATTAATGCAAACAAAGAGAATTTTCATCAGAAGAATTAATATTTAACACTCTCGACGTAATTATTTATTCCACAAGGTTTTCAAGGATAAATTGCTATATAAAATTCACGCCCCTCCCCGTCCGTTGCCTTTTCGACGTCGCCTGACAAAATCACGCCCCGCCTTCGAATATCGCTGAAAAGTTTGGCGCGAAGAAATTCCTACACGATGCATGCAAATTCCACCTTGGAGGCGGCGAAACGCGGAGGTAAATAATATTAATATGTGGACGCGTTGGCAAAAAACGGCCGAATTTGTCTGCATTACGAAGTTGTTGATGAAACTTTTTTATTTCCGGAATGCGCCCGTAAAATATTTGCGGTGCGTCGACGTGGATGAATGCGCACTCGTTTTTCTTATTTTATCATATTCTTTGTATCTGCGCGCTGGCCCGCGATCCGCGTTGAACCGAAAAAACGGAAAACAGGAAGCCGGGTGTTAAAATAAACAAACATGTTTTGTTTCGTGATTTCAATTTATAATTTTGTTTTTATCGCCGTCAAAGCAAAATAACGAAACGAAAAAAATAAAATTTGCGCGATATTTTACACCAAAACAATTTTAAAATGCGAGCAGATTGGAATATAATGAGAAAACAACAACAGAATTTCCACATTCCAAAAGTGACCGGTGAGATTTATGGATTGCAGAATTCCTAAAAAGTGTCAAACTTTATGACAATTGTGAACTGGAACTACGATAACAAGAAATCGGATAGATTTCACAAGTTCCCGAAAGTTTCCGGAAGTGGCCAGTGAAAGATAGTAACTAATATTCAATAACAAAATTTGGTTGAGTAAAGCCCGTTAAACATTTTTAAAACATACCCGAAAGTAGAAAATAAAAAACTAGAATTTTTCATAGCATGAAAATTCACGTTTAGATTTTTCAAACTGGATGTCACCGAATGTGATAGGTAAAATCTCCAGAAAAACGCGCAAATGACTTTCCTCCAATTAAATCGAAAATTTTCGCCGCATGTCTAACAATACGCCGTGATTATCCTTTGATCCTTTGTATATCTAATTGAATTGGATGCCGGCGCCGAATCAAACTCTCGGTTCGATAAAGTATAAACAATAGCCTAGAAATTAGTTTTCCACCTTCCGCCCCGCCTCCGGGGCCGCGCGGCCATCTTTTGCGCAAACAATGGCTTTTGTTTCAACACTAATTCTCCGTCGAAGCGTCGATTACGTATGCGGCGCGCGTAATTAATTAACGGCACGTAAGAGCATCACGAACGCGCCGCATAACTGCGCCATTAATCCTTCGTCCTTATTTAGTCCCTTTGGCACGCCGCTTCGCGCGCATCCAGTCCGCCGCCGAGATGTAGACAAACTGTTGTCGGTATGGCAACGTCGCGGCGCAATTAGGAAACATATTTCTAGATCCGAAGATAAATAATCCTTTCGTCCTTCGTCCGGGCGAGGAATGTTATTTGCGCCCGAGTTAATTCACAGTCACCCATCGCCATAATGCCTAATTTCATGCTTTATTCGTCCCGAAAATGTTGTGGATAATTGTCCTGCAAAGATAGTTTTTAGTTTTAAGGAATCGCTCATAGACTGACGCATAATATGAGACTAGGATTTGACGCATTAATATTCTTTAGTGTTTTCGAATTGAGATTATTTTCAAGCGTTAAGCCCCGCCCCCTTTATATGCCAGGACGTGACTTATTTCTTTGTTAACAAAAAATTGCGATTTATTGCCCAAGGTCATATTCCATTCGTCGCAAAAACGTGATAAATAATTGTCCTGCGCGAATAATTTTTGGTTTTAAAGGCTCGTTCATAGAATAACGTGCAATATGAGACTAGGATATGACGCAATAATATTCATGATAAGACAACACAAACACTGTGAACTGCGATTATTGTCAAGCGTTAAGCCCCGCCCCCTTTTCTGTGCCAGGGCGTAGCTTGTCTTTTTGTTGGCAAAAAATGGCAATTTATTGCCCAATGTCATGTTTTATTCGTCTAGCGTTAGGCCCCGCCTCTTGTTCTGTGACAAGGCGTGACTTATCCTTTCGTTGGCAAAAAATTGCGATTTATTGTATCTATTGCGACAATGGAGATGAATCTGGCGTGTGTGGGGATTTCTGACGCCTTGTGTGGCCTTTATTGCCGCCGCCCGGTCGCCGGGCGCGTGCAGAATGAATGTGCAATTCGTCGGGAGTTTTTCGCGCCCGCCGTGCGGGTCTTTGGGCATTCGGCCGTCGGCGGCGACAACGTCGGCGAGATCGCGCTGCGTGAATCGCAACAAGCACAATTCATCGTTGCTGCCATCGCGGATTTATTATTCCTTGTTTGCAATCGCAATTTTATATTACTATTGCAACAATGTTCACTAGTTTGTATTTTAGCGCCGCCCAATTATCGACATCCGAATTTCCCGATTTTCCCATTTCTTTTAACACAAACTTATAAAAATAAAAAAGCAATTTTTTGTTTTAAATTTAAGCCACGCCTTGTTTTATGTTACGCTCCGCCCATGCAGAAACAAGGCTAAAATAAAATCACGTATGTTTGGTTTTCGATGTAATGATATCGCGCAT
Source organism: Ecitophya simulans (assembly GCA_027574965.2). Classification (NCBI taxonomy): domain Eukaryota; kingdom Metazoa; phylum Arthropoda; class Insecta; order Coleoptera; family Staphylinidae; genus Ecitophya; species Ecitophya simulans. The sequence continues at coordinate 2,945 of JAODGE020024121.1, forward strand.
CGATGAGCATGATTTGTTCGGGCAAGGCGTGCAAATGCGTGTTATGTTCCGGTTTTCCGGTTATTTGCAATCTGATTGTTTTCGCACAATGCGACACGCTTTGCATTTTAAATTCGCGCGCGTTATTTCCCTTTGTTTCAAACACCACACCGCGTCTGCTACACGCAGTGCCGTTTTCCGGTTTTCCGGTTTGCAACTTTCGTGCTTCCCAGTTATTAACCAAAACGTACGAACAAGTGCAATGCGATATAATGTTTCACGATTGTGATTGCAAGCTTTCCGACTTTCCGGTTTCCAATTTTCCGCTTTTCTCGTTTCGTGCCCCTTGGCGGATACATTCGAAACTATTCAAATCAAACATGAACGCCGAGACGATCAAAGACGGCGAACGCCAAGCGACTTGTTTTGCTTTAATTTTCCGGCTTCCGGTTTTGGTTATCATTCCGGCGGCGCGCACGTCTTGCGGGGAAAATAAAATTTAAATCGAATCAGGCAAACCATGTACACAGCGCGATGCGCGCGATACGGTCCGCCCGAACGAAGACGTCGGGAAAATGCGGAGATTGAAGGAAAACTAGACGGCGATCCGTGCCGCTTTCCTCGGAGAGAAATAGATAGATGGAAACCTGGAAACAGGACGTGTCAACACGCGGCCAGCTACGGACGCGATGACTAATGTACGCAAACGCGGAAGTGGCCTGCCGGAAAGCGAAAAACAGGATGCAGGATAGTGCGATGCGTTCCTCGGAGAGCTCGTCCTGATTGCATCCAAGTGTCGCGCGACGCGCAAACTTTTTATTCGCTTGTTCGGTAAATAAACAAACGGCGAATTCCCGCAATTAACTTCCCGCTAGTTTGCATCGCGGAAAATTAAATTTCAACAATAGAAATTCTATTACATACCTCTTCCACCTATCTTCCAATTTTCCCTAAATCAATGCGCGGTGCGAGAAGGAGATTTTATTAAGCCCCGCCCATTTGAATTAAGTCACGCCCTATCGCAATTCATCCCCGCCTTAAGAATTTAAGAATATTAGACTTGAGCCACGCCCACTACATTTTGGACTGGCCCGCAGACAAAAAATACATTTAAAAAAAAACACATCGGAAGAATCTTTTTAAGCAAAGTTTTGGATAACTAAAAAATTCCATGTGCTAATTCATCCAAAACGGAAGTGCTACCGGAACGTGCGCAATAGCAAGTGATATTGATATACGATGAAAGAGAATAAGCGCGGTGTAGGAGAAAGATTGATGCTTCTCTCGGAAAGAAGCCATTCTTCACTGACGCTGCCCCCGACGTGGCCGCCCTCGCCGCCCCCAATCTTTATTCGACGGATTGAGAGATTGAAGCAAATCGTCTTGCGGGCACCAAACAAATGCATCGCATTCACATGCAAGCACGTGGCCTTCGCCATGTCATTTGTGGGGGCGGGGCGCAACAATCGGAAAATTCCGGAACTTGCTAAAATCACCAATTGCATGCATCGCTCATTCTTCGTCATTACTTTCGCCTCGTTTTTTCCAAACCAATGAAAAAATTTCAACGCGCGCCTTAGTCGTTCGAATTTTCTTGGAAAAGCGTGGAAAATCAAGCAGCCGTCCGCCAGTTTATTTATTGTCCAACGCATGCCTCGCCAGACCGACGGAATGGAAAGCGAGGCGGAGCCGAAAGGAATATGTCATTCGACTAACGACGGCGGAAAACTGCGCGTTTCCCGACGCCAAGAAAATTCCAGGACCGCGCCAAATTGATGTGATTAATCACAATACAATCTTCTCGCCGGTTAAATTTATTCTCGCAGACGATTCATCATCGACCGCCGGTTTTGCAATTTTCCGGTTTGGTAGTTGATTGTTAAAATTTAAGTGAAAATTCTAATACTGTCTCGGAAAGCAACGACTCGCGTTTTCCGGCTTCGCGCAGTTCCGGTTGAGCAAAAACTTCTCGTTTCGCAAAAAGATGACTCTAATAACAAGAAAAATCGATTGTGTTGTCTGCCGTGAGTGCAAGTTCGTTGCACTTATTTCTGGGCGGTTTTTCCGTCGCGCGTTTTCCGGTTTTCCACGGCGGTTTCCGTGCTCCTCTATTTTTAGCGCGGCGAATGCACTTAATTTCTTGTTACTAGCGCTCTCGCCGAGCTTTGATGTCCTGCGGTGCGCCGCGCAACGAAAAAAAGAGTACGACTGGAGGGTCCTGCCGGGAATCAGGATAATAAATTTTCCCAAATTTTTTACACGTTAGACAACATTTTTCCTGTTTTTCCCTCCAGAAAATAGTAACAACTTCACTTTAATTAACGACATTTTAAAAAAATTCAAATTTAAGCCCCGCCTACTTTATCACGAAACTCTAGTTTCGAAAAAATATCTAAATAACTAATAAGGTAGAAATAAACTTCAAACGCATTTTATTTCTACAGAGTCACAAAGGTGCTTTGAAACAAAGAAAAAATTATCCTTTCAATTTGATTAAGAGGATTAATTTCCTAGTAGTCGAAGAAAATTGAAACCCTAAAGTTCTTCCCCATTCAAGAAGACGAGAAATTTAATATCTCCCTTTCAGTTAGATTAAGCGTGAATGCAAGCAGCTCGATAAGACAAGCAAATTAAAAAGGACAACAGATCTCAAGGCCATCAAAGATAAAATGTCCTATTACAAAACACATCTCTTTGCAACCATATTGCGACAGGAAACAGGAAGTTAAAGAAATCACAACAAATGCACAGATAAATGTCTTTATCAAGAACCTCATCCTTAAAAAAACGCAGAAAAATTTGATCGAAACAATTTTAATACGCAAAACTCTTAATGTCCTTAAACTTTTTCTTTTCGGAAAAATTTCAACAATCATGAAGAGGTACTAAAACTTTTCACGCCGACAGTAAAAAAATGTTTTTTACTCAACATCAATCTTGCTCGCGCTTGAACCGGCGTCGGCAATGCGTGACGCGCGGTTCACGTGTCCTGCCAGGACGAGACAGAACGAACGCGCGAACGCGTCGCGACGGCGGCGATTTCGCCCGGTTCGCGCCGCCGCCGCGATCCTGATGAACGACGAGGCGGCGGCGTCTTTAATGCTTGACATGCCTCGCGCATCCTTTCATATTTTCATATCCTTTCGAGCATGGCGCGATCCTGCGCGTGCGTGAGCCGGCGTGCGGAGTTAGTTTACATTCTACGCGTTCCGTCCTTTTCAAAAGCATTTAAAAACTCATTTAGTGCGCGCACTTTTAGCACTTTCGGTTTTCCGGTTACTCAATTCAACACAATTTTTATTGCTCTAAACAACTCTTATGAAAATATCAACGATAGTCATAAGAATAAAAACACTATTGTTTTTTTCGGTTTTACTCACTCTGTGAATATTTTATTTTTGACTTTTTTATGGGACTTAAAAACCCACTTCCGGTTTTTCGCTTTACTAAGTTTTGGCATTTTTCAACGTTGTTAATCATACCAAACACCTGTAACCCTTCGACTATAAATCTGCGTTGCAAAACCGTGAAAAAAATACGAAGAAAAATTGCCGAAAAAGTCGTCCTCGGTGTTTTCGCTCCGTCTAGCGACAAAAAAAAACGTTAACGCAACGTGCCATTATTTGATTGTTTGCACCGCGCCACGCTAGAAGAATTGCGGACGATTTTATTGTCGAGCGCGATGGCCAGAACGGCAAGAACAAGCGTGACAAGCGCGCTGCCACTAAAGTTTATTTGTCACATTAATAACGTTGACAAATAATGCCAAAGTGGGTCCGAGTTTATTTTAACACCACAACACCCCAAAACAAACAAAAACAAATAACAACTACGTAAAGTTTCCATGTCCCACATTGTGTTTATCTCAAACTATTAAACATTGTTTAATTTTTTATGATGATAATCTGATTGAAAAATCGTGTTTAGGATTCTGTTTAATAGAAAATAAAACTGCTAACAAAGTAAAATTTTTGACAAAATTTTTATAATTTGATATAGAAATTATATTTGATTTGCTTATTGAATTATTGGAGTAATTACTTTTAATATAGTTAATTTAATACTGGAAAACAAAACTTTGTCGCATTTGACAAAAACTTTCAGAGATGTCTATTCATTGTTTTTGAGTGAGTAATATATGATAAAAAATTGTTATTGGTGTAATATTCTAGAAAATTTTATAAACATTTATTAAACCATTTGCAAATTATTATTTTAATATTAACTAATGCTTGTATTACTGTAATATTTAAATAAATTTATGTTTTACTAACACCAATTAAAATAAAATTTCATGCGTTTTCTAAAAATATATAATATGGTACTAGTTGAGTTGTAAATAAATTGAAATCTAAGCGTTAAAACAAAACATCCTAAAAATGTACAATATTTTATGTTTGTGTCTATTTTCCGTCAAAATAAACAAAACAATGTAAAAATAATTGTATGCCAAAAGATAAATAATAAATCGGCTCTAATTTTCTGCCAAGTGAATAAAATCAAAACGTTAGATTTTGCGCGGTGGCGTTTTGCAAATGTCAAGTCAAAAACAATAAATTCAACAATTGCCCTGCGAACTTAAAACCATTCATCATAAACGTAACTTTATGCATTTATACTGCCGCGACAAGGATTATATGTCCCACACTAGGGGCCAAACTCGTAAAACGCGTATGTTTTACGAGACAACGTAAATAAATAAATAAAATCCGGCGGCCGGATAAATTCAGCAACTCGTAAAATTCATGCCGCATTTATTTGCGCGCTCGTCATCGATTTGCACAAAAACTACGCAAATTCGGACGCATATTGACTATGCACATAATGTTTAAAAATAAATTACCTATCGATTGACACAAAGTTGCATCGAAGGATCATTCTGTGCCGTCGCGAACACACTGTATGTAAAAAATCAAATGCGCAGAAATTCGTTTTAGCCCACTTCCCGTTCGGGTGTATTAGAGAATTGCGTGCATAAAAATGTAAAGCGGTTTTAATTAAACGTGAAACGCTCTCGCAGGAAAATTCCTATTGTTTTATCCTTCCGACAGGACGCAATAAACGAAATTGCACGTGATGCGCGCGCGTTTTTGCTGGCGACATTAAACGCTTCAAATGTTTGTTTAAGTGACGTCGTTCATTACGATTAGTTGAAAATGCTCACAGGATTCGCCAAACTCGTTGTTATCCTGCGACGCACTTCGGTCGTAAAAATTACGTTTACTCGTGTAGAGCGTTGTTACTGCACGTATGTTTAGCCAGTTTCAACAGGACGCGCGCGGGACGAGCGCGGGACAAATCGTCCTTAATGTCCTTAACGTCATATCGGACGTAACGTCTCGCCGCGCCGGGTCTGTTTGTTCGGCGCGTTTGTGTCATAATGGACGTTTATGCCCTAAGTGCATTTCGTCGTCGTCCCGGCGCATCCTTTGTGATCCTTTACAATCGTCCTTGTTAAGAAGTTCAGCACGTCTGTCGCGCCGCGCTTTTCGTTTTTCTCGTCTTTTCCGTAGCCAAATGTGTCGCGCTGTCGGTGCATTTCCATAATGCGCCGCGCAGTTTTGACTCGTCCTGGCAGGTCGATAGGATATGCAACACGTTTGTTATTCCTCGCGCGATTGTCGTTGCGAAAACGTTGAACGCCGGAGCTTGGCGTGTCAGCGCCACCGATGCGATGACTCACGCTGCAAGGACTCGCGCAGGATCATGCGCAGGAGCAACGAGCCCGGCGGGTTGTCGTCTTGATAAAACAAACGTTGCGTAAACAAATACTCTATATGCAATTACTTTGCGAAAACTCCCGCGCGCGTTGGAATACGAAAAGTTCGCGCTGCAGGATCGTGCGAGATATCCTGATAGTTTTATTGCGGACGCTTCGGGCAGACCGCCGGCAATAAAACTCACGTACAAACTTCGGCGCGATAAAACTGCGGGCACGAATTTTAATCAATAACATTTTTTTATGAATTTACATCGAGGTAGAAACGTTGCTCGCATACAATTTGTCCTGTACGTCAAAACCGCCCTTCAATACAACTTTATTCCAATTAATTAAAAATTTATTCACAAACTATTGCTGCATTTTAAGCTATGACCCTATCGAGCGTATTTTTCCAAATATTTCGAGTTTTCCGCATAATTTTCCGAAGAAAGTGGTCTTTGATGAAAAGTTGGTTTCAATAAATTAGAAATTTAATTTTGAGCAACATTTTATAATAAACCATATTGCTATCTTGCATATCTTATCTTATATTTTAAAATTTTCACCAAATTTGCAAACAATTTCTTATACTATTTTTTTAATTCACAAAATGTTCCAAAACTCTGTCATATAATTATACAGCATTTCAATATTTCTCAATAATTGCCCTGAATTTTAACCAAATTTTAATTATCATTTTCAAACCAGTTTTTGTATAAATTATATACAGTGTGTACGCGTGTAGAAACGGTCCTTCTATATACAACTTTCTGGCAAACAAAAAAAATCCACACAAGTAATTCGTAATCATCCCGGTGCACATCTCGCGTAATCAGGCGGTAAGTTGAATTTGTTTTGAAAAACAGCGCGCGAGATTAAAACTCGCATCTTAATTTCCTGCGGGAAAGTCGCGCGAGCAACGCCTTCGCTAATTAAAATCTTTAAAATGCGCATTCGCAATGCGCAGCTTCGCGTGCGGCCATCTCGACTCTCGTCCGCGGGCCGAGCAATAAATATTAATTAAATGCATAGCAATGCAAAACGAACGCGAAGAAAAAATAAATTAAATCTGCTAACGATTCTAAAACGGCACGCGCTGCAATTGTTCCCAATTTCTATGGCGATTTTCCGATCCGACTCTGAAAACGTTTTCACACGAGTAAAATAAATTGCAAATGAAACGAAAACATCGCTTGAAAACACAATAGCGATTCAAAATGTTTTTTCTCGCGTTATGACAAACAAATTTAATAAATGTATATATCGTTTGGTTGCGCGCGCGCGGAATATCATTGGGAACGAAATTTCATGTTTGTTTTAGCCGAAACCGATCGAAAAACTACCCTCTTGATGTGCTGACTACATCCATGCGTTCGCACTCGACGAGATTTACAGCCGCTTAACACAGCGCCATCTATCATCCGATAGTCGATAGTTTACGATGCGCCATATTGATATCTGCCATGGCGATGTACAAATGGCGTTTCTGTTTATTGCGCTTCTGTTTTTCGCAAGCACATACTAGGTTTGAAGTACGTCCTGAGCGCAGGAGGCAGGATATTGGGTAACAGATTTAAATTTTTTTACAAAACACAGCAAAACAAACGCAATTGTGACGACGGCAAAAGTTACGCCAAATACCTGAATAACATCTGTATTATATAACTAAATTTTATTACATAATCTGTTCCTAAAAGTACTTTAATATAAACCTGTCTTCTTTGATATAAACTTTGATTTTGAAAAGTGTTTATGTAATCAATTATGTGCCATAAATTTTGCAATATACGTGACTTTTCCAACCACACTGTATGCCAATTTTAAAAAAACCTTTTGAGTGTTCATATTTCTCACATTTTTACCACAGTATTCTCTCTGTAATGATTCTTGGTTCGAATTCAAAGGAATGCAATTTTCACTCAAATATACAGAAAGTTGCAAATGGTCAAAACGTACCTACCATACAACTAGGTCTCAATCGACAAGAAATTAAGTCTTGAAAACGTTTTACGTCGTAAAGAATAATTTTCCTGGATGTTCCGAAGAAAACAATTATCCGGTTCTTTTCTGAAGCATCATGCGTGGAAACACACTGTATAACGGTGATATGCCGACAAAATTCGGAATTTTTTTATATTCAAAAAAATAATAGCGCCGAGAAGGATGATAATGACTCTTGATCCTGAAACCTCGGATTAAGGACGTTTCACGCTGCCGTATTATAAAGAGATTTGCAACTTGAAGTCGTTTGCGGTTTTTCGCAAAGGACGAAACGTAAAAACGGGATCAAACCGCGGCGTCACGGATTGTCGAGCGCGGAAGGATTACGAGCAAAATTCCCGACACATTCCAATCTGGTCCTTTTCCATATGCCAAAAGACGAACACGTAGTAATCGAGTTTTTCCGCCCAAGTTTTTTGCGATTTTCCACTAGAACGTGTCACAAGCACTTCAGCATTGGTATGTGTGAAAATTTCCATTTTGTGTGCACAAAATGAAGTTTAAAAAATCCAAAACTTCAAATGCAAATATCTCGAAATCTACTCAAAATATTACTATTGTGCATTATATAAAAATGTTAAAAAATATTCCTTGTCGATTAAGACCAAGATGTACAAAAGTGCCGTTTTGACCTCTTTTGAACACACTGTATACCAATGTTTCGACGCGTACATATTTTTTCTTGATTCTGAACTAATATCATGGTGTATTATATAAAATATATTCCGTTACAAATTTCGCGTCAATTTAGATTAAGTTATAAAATAGATCCGTTTCGTCTTGCTTTGAGCACACGGTATACAGAAGTTAATTTTGAGGTATTTAGAACGTGTCACAAAGTTTGTAAGAGAACAGAGCGAATAAACGAACATGAATATTCAAATCTATTGTGTCCTGCGTTCGTCAGGACTCTCCGGAACCTTCGCAGAAGACGACGCCATCCGCATACCAATATTTATTATCTATTACGAGTTGTATCCTGCAACGCCGGCGGAATTTCACGCGGCGCGGTTGATTTAATTTCTGCCGGTTCCTTAAGGAGTTGACGTGGGTGGGCGGGATGAAAAATGAAAAAAGGCAACTCGACTGGGAAATACGTTGGCGAGTTGATTCCTCGACATCGGAGCGAAAACACAAGCTGGCCGAGCATATCGACGGTGAAACGGCACTCGGACAAAGGACAATAAGTGGCGCGAACGCACCGTATGCGAAGAATAACAATCTAGTTGATTTGTTTCGTTCGGGCGTCGTTTGTCCGGAAGAGAGAAACGCCCGAGCCGGGAAGGGCGCGCGCAATCGTCGAAACAACAAATTGGCGAAATGAAAATTGGCAGGCTGGAAAGGCGCGTGCAAATCGGAAAATTGCAATGTTTCCAGGGACCAATCAAACGTCAGCTCGATGCCGTCACTCGCATGCTCATATCGTTTCGCTTGGAATCCATCCTGGTTTTTTTTGTTAATTTATTTTTTTTATTCCTGCCAACTTTTCGTTTTAATTTTCATTTTCCCCGTCGACGCTCGCTTCCCAGACGTCGAAAAACTCGTTGTGCATATGAAAAATGTGCAGTCGGGTCGTCACGTCGCGCAAACTTTCGCGTGATTTTCCCCCTCCCACTGGTTGACAAGATGGCGCATGTCATTAGTCGAATAGCGCGGCAAAAGTTCGCCCCCGTCACGCGCAAAAGCTTTAATCATTATTAACGACCTTTCGAGTCGCGCCGTCGTCCTTTGAAAATCCTTTTTCGGTGTTATTGTGGATTTATCGCGTGTCAGCGCGATTTTGACACGTCACCACTGACAAGCGAGAACTTGGACAATCTTATCAAAATTGCCGATACTAAATTCGACTAACCATCGAAGTTGGACGAAAATTTCTTTCATGCACCATTATGCTCTGACTTTGAAATCCTCTGACGGCCATGATATTTGAACTGCACGAATGCAATTTTGTACGAGCATGCAGAATTTAATATAGCATTTATGACAAAAATTTGATAATTAAATTGCTGAAAATATTAAATATACGGGGTGTTAAAAAAACAATCTATATTTTCGTGTCAAAATTTTATGACGTTATATAAAAAAAAACTATTCAAGATATTTAAAATATGTTTTTAATATAATACAATATAGTAGTCGAAGGTACTGTACAAGTACTTTTCAATGTTAAGTTTGAATAAGTTTGAAGCTACAAGAGGTGGAAACAAATTTGTTGTTCAACTATTCATTTGCAATCCAATAAGTCAAGTTTAAGGCGCTCTAAAGACAAAACGCTTAACTCTACGACCTCAAAAGTTTGACAACTGATTGCGCATAAACAAAAGATTGCTCGGCTAAGTTTTCATTGAAATTCCTGCGCAAACGGTTCTCCGGCAGGACAAAACCGCCGGCTGTGCGTTTCGTCGAGTCGAAACGGCCAACAGCTTGATGAATATTTAATTGAAGATCATGATCGCAATCGGCCATCTACGAAACAGCCGCTCATAATTGAATCGCCCTTGGCGCAGCAAATTGATTAAACTTTAAATTGAATCGACGCCTAATATTGTTTTTGTGTCATCGACGACGACGCGCCAAGACGGCAGCAGCGAGGGGTATTGTGCGATATGCAGGCGAGTCCTGGAAGTCCTTGAAAGAGGACTCGCTGCCGCTGCGACGAAGATGAAAGATTTGTTCCAACTTTGAATGCCGGATGCTTTGTACAACTCGGAACAGTCTGCACAAAGTTTAAGAACTATCAAAGAGTCAATGTTGAGAATGTTTAATAATGAGTTAATAAAAAAAGTACGCGTTTTTAAGAAAGGATTATTAATTAAACCTAGAAATTTGTTTTGAAAATTGTAAAAAATGCAAGCAATTAAACGAAATAAATTACAATCAAATGTGAAAGTTTTTTATAGGCCAGAAAAAAAAGTTGGCAGGAAGAAATTTTTATAGAAATAATTGATTAAAAAATTTGAAGTCAACATCGATGTCTTCTCGTCCATAAACAATTTATTCTAGCAAATATTTACTGTTGTCTTAAAAAGAAATTTAGATTTTATAGGTGAAATTTTATGAAAATAGTTTTTGTCTGCAAAATTTCCAATCTCAAATCTAAAGACCACACTAATAATTACAAAAAATGAAAGTAACTAAAAAACTACAAACTTAACAAACATATATATTTCTCCAGATTAAGGTCCTAAATTTGGCCGCACTCTGATGGCTGAACTGTCAAACTCTCGAAAACGTGGCTAACCCAACTTATCGCCATTGAACGGTCCCCGTACAAAGTTTGAGCCTGAGTTCTGATTAAATAACAAATTGACGAATGTCGTACGTCGATATGATTTCAAATGTCCTGCTGGTCCTGCAGAGAGGGCAAACCGGATATACGGAAAACGCAGCCGTTTGCAAACGACATAAAATCTCTACAGCTGGACTACGACCGCTTAGACATGCATGGACGTGCTTTTAGTGTTTACACATGTTTCACTTCAGCAACGTGTTGAGATACAATGTGTCCGAAGAACTGGTCTTTTTCCAAGGCGTTGGCGGCGCGCTCCCGAAGAGAGGCAAACGCGTGGTAGGACGTGCTAAGAGCGAAACGACGCTCACTAACCGTGAGTGCATCCAAGTGCGCGACGCACGGGACGAACTTAAGTGCGGCAGGACAAAAACAGGACGAAAGCGGAACGGGCGTCGGGACAAGCATAAAGGCGCGAACGCGCTATCGCAACCTGCGCGTGAAGCACACAAGGACGAGAACGAAAATGAAAGCCGACGTATTGTTTGTAACGCTAAAAAAAAGAACGAAGAAAGATGTGAAACAAAAAAAGGAATAAAAGAGAAAACGCCTCCAAAATTGACTGTAAAATAAATCATCCTAATCGTCCTTTTAAGGTTAACAAAAAAATTAATATCTATAAAGTTTTTTATTATCAGATATTTTATCCAGGACTAAAGTCTAAAATTTCAGGATTTTCTCATAAGACGACTTCTAAAACAGGAAAGTGCACTTATTCCAACACTTGACTTTAACATAAACAATGTCAACTTCGTGAAANAAATGTCGCGTTCGTATTTTTGTTTGATTTATTCGATTTCGTAACATTTTATGTCGTCGCAATAAAAATATATGGTAAGCATGTGCTCTTTACGATTTCGTCCTGCGGATCTCCCGCAAATCCTGCGTACACATTAAACATAAAACGTAGCAATGCATGCAAAAATCTCTGCGGCGCTTCAGAAACCAGCTAAACACGCTCGGAATGTAAACAACGTAAAATCCGGAAAAAATAAAACCTCGCGCACGGACAAAGAACAAAGCAGGACTCAATCCACGTAGCTTGCTCAGTAATGAATGGTAGGAAAGCATTTATGTCAATTATGTTCATTAAACAGAAAATTACCGCAAAACATTACACAAATAAAACGTTAATAAAAATAGGACAAAAAGAACAAAAAGAACGAATACAGATATCGTACTGAATGAGTCTTACAAACATGCTACATTTTTTACCTACAATATTTTAAATTTTAACATTTTTTATCAATTTTGGCTCGTTATCCTTAATTGCCTTGATTGATCTTTTTCGCAGAACTCATCAAAATACCGTACCCAAACGAAATACTGTTTCAAGTTGTTTCAATTAAACATGCTCTCCTTCACCTATTGTCCTTCGTCCTTTCTCAAGTCTTTTTTTCGATCTTATTGGTCCTCAACAAACATAAAACTCACTTTGTATAATGTTGTGCGTTCCAACACCGCGCGCAAAAGTTTCAATTTATTCGACAATAAAACTTCTAGCAAGGATAACGCCAGGATAATGCATTACGCTGTCGCAGGAATTAGAATATAAATATTTAAGTAAACGGTTCACTCGGCATTCGATCGCGTTTTTGCTCGGATATTTGCATTGCGGTACGTTGGACTCTCTTCGAGAACAAAACGAGCTTGGCAAGAGCGGTGGCAACAGCGGAGGCGGTGACGGAGGCGGCAGAGCAATGCGCGGGATAAAAAACGCACATCGAAACAAGCCCACGGATTAAAACGTTTGTGGCGGTTTTGACAAAACAACAAAGCCGGGGGCGGCGTGAGGCGGCGGACTGATTCGCGTCTCGTCCGCGCCGTCGACGAATTGCGAAAACAAATGAATTCCGAGTGCCGACCGAACTTGAGTGGCAACCGGCGCGTTCCAATTCACTCTGTTGAGTAATTTGTGAATCTGTGACGGTGACAAGCGAGCGCAGGATGAAAAATGGCCGACGGGAACAGTGAAAACGCCGCAGGATTCGACTGCAACAATGCTCTCGATAATAGGTCTAAGTCGCTAGTAAGTGAGTCTATCGAAAGCGACAAATGCCCAAAATTCAATTACGAATTTAAGCTCCACCCACCTCTGAAAATAGGCCACGTGACATCGAAGAAACTCTTTTTTCCAAACAGAAATTGAATTGTACGCTGAAACAATAAAAATACAAAATTATAAATCTCTTTAATATCACGATATAGTCACGCCCGCCCCTTCCAGATACTGGGCGGATCTTAAATTGACCTCAAATATACGTGGGATATTGATTTAAGCAATTGCTCGCAAAAAAGCATAAAAACGCTGCATTACCAGCGCAACCTCTCACGCTTTGAGAGCGGCGTAAAATATTAATAAAAGCGTTTTAGTCCATGCCGCAAACACACGAAAGCACTCGACGCAGAAAAAATCCTGCGGGAGCGTACTTTGGGACGTGTCGTGCATGAGAAACGGCGATTCGTTCGTCCGTTTGACGAAAAAACAACGCAAGCGTGGGCATAATCACGCGGGCAAGGATTGAGGATTAAAATAGCGCCAGTTATTAAATTTGACGCGACGACGACGGGAACACTAACGAATCATACGTGCAGTAAACAATTTAAAATGATTTTCCGGCTGAAAACGTTTTTTCCGCAAATTATACGCTTCGTTAACTTTTATTTATTGCCACGCCTCTGCAACACAAGGCGAAACTTACACACAACATGGAATTTAAAGAAAGCTATCATTTTGCATAACACTATCTACAAAACAATAACAAAAGCCAATTCTAAAAAAAAGCTATGATGCTCGTATGTTTTACCACGCCCCACTCGGGCGGAGCTTAAATAAACAGACTAAATATTAATAAACCCGGCCCAAAGTATATTGGAAATTTTATAAATTATGAATCGTGACCTTTATCCCCAAAAGAAAAATATGCTCCTCGTTTGATCTTCTCGTTTTCAAAAAAAGGATGCAACAAGAGACGCAGGAGTCAGTCTCTAATCCGACTAAAACGCACGTTAATGTCTCGTAATTTATCAACGTGTGCAACCTTGAAGTGACGCGCGTCCTTACGTGTCCTGCAAATCCTCCTAACAAAAAGCAAGTTTCTTGCCTTAAGAACCTTCGCAACGGCGAGACCTCGAAGGTGGTTTACGCTTCCAAATACAGTTTTAAGGGTCGCGGCAACCCGTCTAGAGTTACGGAAAGCTTGCAGGATCTTGCAAAGGACGACATGGTAAAGACGAAACGTTAAGGGCCAAACTACCGAACGGATACTGCAAGCAAAAGTAAACATCTTGCGAAGTAATTACTAACAGTAATTAACACCTATTCGAAAGAAACATTAATTCGCAAAACGCGTCAAGAACACGTGAAGGTCATGCCAAGGTCGCGGCCAGATTTCAACCGTAAGACGTATTTTCGTATTAACGAACCGCATTGAATTTGATCGCCTAATTCGCGATGAGTGTTACGCGCAAAATCTGATTAATAAGGACGAAAAAGGACGAACCGGAACGAGAGAACGTGCTGTATCATGTCGTAATTTACTTGTGTCCTCTTTTTGCGTCTGGAACGCTGCCAGCGCGTGTGTCGTGACTTATCACGACTTTCATCGTCAGCAAATACGGGGCGGGCGCTCCTCCAAGGATCAGGAAGAGTCGAATAAAATATAAAAAAAAACTCGACGACATGCGAATCCTCGAAAAGATAACTCGCTTATATTGAAATAAGAAACGCGACACGAATCGCACCGGAAATGTTAGAACCACCTCGCCGCTCGAGTGCAAGGTCGCGATTTCCCAGAACGAATTTCCCGAATAGTTTTCCCCGAAACTTAGCCACCGTGCCGCATACGTAATGCGCGCGGAGTTAGTGCGCAAACTCTCGACACGCGACGTGTCACCTTTTCGGATCATATTTCCAAATTCAAATATTCATGCGGTTATGCCCCGCCCCCTTTGGGGCCGCGAAGGCGGGACGCAATTTCGCGTCGTAAAATTGCACTAAAATTAATCCGGAGGAGATCAAAGGCCGGAAGAATCGTGTCGTTGTTGCGCTCGAATGATTTCGGCCTCGTTCCGGCTGCGTTATCCTTTTTGGTCCTGCCAGGCGAGGGACGTATTAATTACTCGCGCTATTGCAACTCCAGCGACCGAGTGACCGCAACTGCAAGCTGGATGGCACAAACAAATTATTTGCCAGATTGAATGTGTATCTAACATAATAACAATATACAGTGTGTTTAACAATTTAAAAACGATGAAAATATTTGTTATCAAACACGCTGTTTGTCTTAATATTTAAAAATTAAGCATAATTAGCGCAACTCAAGGTGTATACAGTGTGTCCAATAAAAAAAAACAGGAAAAAAAAGTTTGTCATACAGGGAAATGGAGAAAAGTATTTTCCAATCACTTCGAACACATGGTGTCTCCGTTAATGCAAATGTCTTTCATTAGTGCATCAATGCATATTGATTGTGTCGGGCGGAATGACGGGCGAAATCCGATTTTCGCGCAAATTCCGGGCGCTGGTCAGTCGATAATGCAATTCTGAGGCGAATCGGCAATCTCGCAGGCTGCGGTCGCAGGATTACCATATCGCACTGGCGCCTATAGATGTAACTCCTTGTCTAATAACGCTTCTGCCTAGAACGAGAAACCGGGAAACTTCAAGGCTCGCATTTCGCCGCCCCCTGCAAAAGCTGCAGGAACCGCAGGACGTGCAATGTCGGGTTTGCGGAGTGTTATTATTAACAGATTAGGTTTCGAAATCAATTAAAGACCAATGAAGCAAGATTAGAAAGTTATAAATTATGCTCCGCCTCAACAAGTCCCAGGACAGAGCAAAAAAAATTATGTTGTAAGCAATAAAACTAAGCAATTGAAGAAAAATTTTCCGTAGTAGTCCGCAGTACGCAGTATAAAAACTCGCTTCGACTATAATCCTTCTGTAATTGGAACAGGATAACACATGCGCACCAAAGGATAAATGGCGCTGCAATCGTTAGGCTTATTTGAATCGATCGAGTGTCCCAATTGTCCTTTCCAGCGGATAACTGCATTGAAAAATAATTAATAAACTTTGTTTTGCGTTTGGCGGCTAGAAGGATTATTCGGCGACCCGCAACTTTTAAATTATTCTTCCTGCAGGATTTGCCAGGATTCACCAGGATCAACAACAACAAGTTGTTACAAAATTGCGCTAAATAATCCTTTCATTAATGGTATATGATAAATTTTGACCACGCAAAAGACAAAAGTCCTTTCGAGGATCTTCTAGGATAAAGTGCGACAAACAAAGTAAACGTTAAAAAGTTTTAGTTAAATTGCTTTAGTTCCGAAGAAGAGTTGGGTTCTGATCCTGCGTTTTGAGGATTGCGAGGACGAAAGACAAAAGCTGTTTAAACAATGCCGCAAAGAGTACGAGAGAATAATTATCGTAAATCATAACGTCTCCAAAAAGTCGCATGCGTCGAGCGGCGATGTTAATGCACAATTTACAATTTTATGTAATTTTATATAATGGAAATATTGCAAAATTCATTCTAGTTTTTAAAGATATTAAAGAAACTTTTGTCAATTTTATATGAATATTCGAACGACATTGAGGAAAAAACTGATCACCGTCTATGAAAAATATGCCACGCCTAATTAGGAATTTGACCCCGCCCATAAAAATGCACCAGAGAAATCGATACACCTAATTCTACAACAAAGTCTGTCGAAACAAGAACATACTTCGGATGCTTTGCCTGATCGCGATACTGATCCTTTAGGGATAATAAATAATTCATAACACGCTGCCTGAATGTATGCAAATTCCTAATATTAGATTAGCGCGAATTTGCCGCACAAATAAATTACCCCGGATCCTCGCGCATATTCCGCAGTCCTGCGGAGAAAATCCCGCCAGCTGCACTAATCGCGCTGGCGTTTAGTTTTGTGTACAGACGACACACCCGCCCGAAACGCGTTCGTCCTGGCGGCAGTCCAAGTGGAAGAAAACTGTACGTATAGATGGCGCCGCTAACGAAGGCAACAAGTGCCATTCCTGCCGTGACGTGTGTGTCCTGTTCGGTATTCTGCGCCAAACTGCGCCATGCAAAGCCCATCTCGCCGCACACAGTTGTTTACACGCCGCCGGAGTTAACGCAAGGATAACGCAAGGATAACGACTGTTTTATGCGCATATGCATCGCAAACTTAACTAGGATGAAGAACGCGAGGATCAAACCGTAGACGTAATCATAAACCTAGTTCCGGCATAAAATCCCAGAACCTGGAAGCGATTGATTGGACATAAAGCGCATTAGAATTGTCTCAGGACAATTTTTCGTATAATTGTTAAATAATGTTACATCATTCACATTTCGAACGAAATTTTACGAGCAACAATTCCAATGTTGTTCTTATACATCATACAGGATAATTCATTGGAATTTGATTAGATTTTCATCATGAGCCGTAGGTAGTTTGATTAAATATCGCCGCCGCCACGAACACAAAGAGATGCCAACACGTCAACCCGCCGAACAAATCCTTTAGTCCTTTAGTCCTTTCGTGCTTTAGTCGTGTGTGTTCCGCAATTACGCCGCATTTGCATCGCAAAACCCGTCGCAAAACTACAATAAAATCAGCGCCGCCTCAGCAGAGCCCTATAAATTCATGGCCCCGCCCACGGCGTTTCCACAATAAGCCCCGCGTCTTCGTCGATTGTGAAAAAATTCACGGCCGAATTATGCATTCGGGTTCGCGGTGCGACGCTCGAACGTCTCGAAGCGAGCGCGCAAATTATTCAAATGCGGACGGCGCTCGCAGGACTGCCGGTGCGAGTCAAAAGGACGAACGAGAGGTCCTCGCGCGTTATTTGCATTCTCGATGCAAACGCGTGCGCAAGACAAAGATATGGCGCGCGGCTCGCCGGCGCCGGCGTCTTTATTAAATTTATGAAGTATTAATGAAATATAGATGAGCACAAAAGTCCTGCGAGTCCTGCGCACGCCACGGCATGTTTTAATTGGCAAAACTCGACTGTCGGCTCGTTCGAACTTGTAAATTGCTCACAAAGGTAAATTATTCGCGCTCCGAAAGCGCCAACTTTATTTATTAGCATTCATTTTGAATATTTAATAAGCCCCACCCCCCGCTAGGTTAGTGTTTTACAAGAAAAAAAAGAGAATTTCATATTTACGTTCTCCTCGAAAAACAAGAAAGTTTGAAGAAAGGGAGGAGCTAATTTTACGGTAGGCGTAACTCAATTTCAAAATGGGCGTTGACAAAATTAAGTATGAAATTTCATAATAATTATATAGAGTTGCATAAAACTATCCATTTAGAAAAGGTTAGGATAGCAGAGCGCAATATTATTAAATTACTAAACAATGGGCTTGGCTTATACTGTGCTTTGATAGAAGTATCGAATGCCCGCGTAATTTTGTTAAATGAAAACGATCTGGTAGAAAGTTTCGTCGAGTCTCATAATCCAATTAACCCAAGTTCATGGCTGATCTCCACGACCCATGCGACCGCCCCTCTCACACCGTCCCCCGGCTACCGACCCCGAGGCGAGTCCTCAGACGAACTCCACGAAGAATAATTTGCGGCGTAACTGAATTACGTCGTCATGCAACGGCGACCGCTGCCGAAAACGCCGACAAAAATTCCGCCCCGCCCACGGCGCCGAAGCTCCGCGTGTCTCGTCACGTCTCGCTAATGTTTCGCGGACGTGCCGTCACGTCGGCGTTGCATTTCTCATCCGGTCGGATTGCCGAGATATGCGCGCATACGACGCGCGAGGACGACGCCGAGGCCGACGCTGAACGCTCCTCCGGGGGTGCGGCCAGGACGAAAGTAAAAAGAAATGCTCGCGGACCGCCAGACGCCTGCCCGGCTCCGAGGTGCAAGAAAAAAAACGGCCGGGCATAAAACACCGAATAAAACGCGCCACGTCACCATTCGGACGCGAGAACGGCGCCTTAAAGGATACGCAGGACGCAAAGGATGCGCGAAAAAATATTCGAGAGAAAAAGGAAAGGTTTTTGTTTTATTGTAACGTCTCGAAGGAAAGATTATCGTAAATGTCGTTTTAGATCAACAATTTTGAGCATGGAAAAGAGAAAAACATTAAACCAGGATAAAAACGAGGATCAGATCAAACAGCAAAAAAATAAAATAATTGTGATATAGAAATTTTTTTCACAAATAGTATTTCCTAGTAGTCTTACTCGGTTTAATAAAATATCTTTTTTTATTCTTATTAAATTATTTATCTGTGGGCGCGGCTGAAAGTAAAAACCACGCTAAAAGAAAGATTATCCTCTCATTGGATCGTCTTTATTTGGGAAGTTGTAAAAACATAAAAATCAGAATGAGAAATGACAATCAGAATTTTTAAACAAAAGACGGAGCATAATTTATCCAAGCAAAATTTAAATAAAATGGTAACAATTGGCTTTGATAAATAAGTTTTGCTATTTTGTAAAATACAGCCGTTATCTTAGTTTAAGCGTGACTAAAACTAAAACCACCATTGCATAAACGTAAACACATAGGTTAATAGCAATAGCATCGTTTGCTAAACGCTCGATCAAACATCAAACATTATTTCACCCTTCGCCAAACACCATTCGACTACACAATTGCTTCAACCCACCACTGCCTCCCCGCCCCTCGTTCCTCAAAAAACATCGACGAAATCATCAAATAAACA
>JAODGE020024134.1:0-12355 GCA_027574965.2 Ecitophya simulans
GATGAAAAATCTTGGTAAAGAAGTATGCTTTTGGAGGTGTCTGTGGAAAATCCTTGCCCAGGGTGAGTTTTACTTTGAAGAGGCCACTGGCATAGGGTGTGCCTAAACAGGCATTCAAGCAAAAATTGGCAAATTAACAATTAATCTGTTACATGGTGCTGGAAAATTACCTGCTGGGCCTTCAATGAATGCTTGAATATCAGTAACGTCCTCCTCGTTTATTTGCACCTTGATTCCTTCTGGAGGAGTTGTGACTAGGTCCTGCATCTCCTTAACGATGCCACGGATTATTTGCGGCGATAGATTTTCCACGTTATTCGACATCTAATCGAGTTAATGTTGTTGTTAGCGTCACAAGGCGACATTTGTGAGGCCGTGTGTTCGAGAAATATGAAATACTTACAGAACTCATCTCGAAAAACGACGCTTGACCGTTTACGCGCCAAAAAGGGAGTGAATATGGCTGAAGCAATGTGCGAAGAGCGTCGTGCGGCCTCTTCTTCCGGAGAAACGGGCAGCGAGTGCACCACTTGCGTTAGCTTGCCACCATTTGATTAAAGATAAATAAAGCAAAGCATTTTATTCTGTCATGAGCTTGTTTGATGCTCTGGAGGCGAAGCTGCCCGATCCTCTATCGAAATTGTACGAATGTCTAATACGTGGCGCCCCCGTTCTTATTAAATCTAAATTAATCGTTTTTAAATTTAAATTTATAAAACAAACAAATTTGTTTACTCATAAATAAGTAATAAATTATAGTTAATTTAATATATTTGTACGTATTTGTAGTAGCATTTATTCTTTAAATTGGAAAGTGTTTGTTATATTTCACACTCTCATTTATTCTCAAAAGATAGCGCTGCGTTACTCAAAACGTTGAAACACGTTCACTCCAGTTGGTTATGTTTACAATAGTTCTTATTAAATTTATTGCTTTAAATTAATCGAATAATAAGAAATTAACAATGGAAATTCCTTGCGATTTGGGGGAGGGTTTAAATCTTCCTCAAAAGAAATTTTATCGACAACGAGCCCATTCAAATCCGATTGCTGATCATTGCATTGACTAGTAAGTAATTTTATTTATTAATTATGTTGATGATTACTTTGTATGTAAATGGTAATGGAAACTCAAATATGAACAATGTTTTACAGTCCAGTAAGTCCTAAACACATGAACTGGGACAAATATTTTCCAAATATGAACCATCGCAGAGTTGAATTTGCTGATATTGGTTGTGGCTATGGTGGCCTGCTAATTACATTATCAACAATGTTTCCTGAAACATTAATGCTTGGAATGGAGATACGAGTCAAAGTATCTGACTATGTCATGGACAGGATTGCTGCTTTACGAGAACAAAAGCCTGACAACTATCAAAACATAGCATGCATTAGAACAAATGCAATGAAATACTTGCCTAATTATTTTGAGAAAGGACAGGTAGCTAGAAATTTGTTATATGTATATTATGATATGCAACCTTTGGATAATATTTCAGTTGAAAAAAGTTTTCTTCTTGTATCCAGACCCACATTTCAAGAAAGCTAAACATAAATGGCGCATCATTAATAAAACGCTTTTAGCTGAATATGCTTATGTTGTGGCTGAGGAAGGCATTATATATACTGTCACTGATGTGAAAGATCTGCATGATTGGATGGTAATGCATTTTGAAGAACATCCATTGTTCCAGAGGATTACTGATGAAGAATTAGTAAGATTCACATTCAAAAGTATTTTAATTTAAGATTATTGATTTGCTCGTTTACAGAAATCTGATCCTGTTGTAGATAAATTATTTGCTAGCTCAGAGGAAGGGCAAAAAGTGACAAGAAATAATGGTGATAAGTTTCTGGCCGTATTTAGGCGAGTTGCCGATCCATATATTAGCTAATAGAACTCTTCATTTCAAAATATTTTTTAATTTGTCAATTCGATCGTTATAAAATGACTATTACAATATAAAAATATATAAATACATTGCGGCGATTAGATCTTACTATTTCGGCTTTACACGTTGACTGCGGAGCCAAAATTCGGTTTTAGCACAGAACGACAGTCAACGTCTTGGTTTATACTTTTGAGCTTTAACATTTACCTTCATATACATTTTTCTTTGTGAAATTAACCTCCGTTTTATAATCGATTGGCAGGTCGTTTTCTTCCGTTTTGAGAGCGAAAATGTCGTCAAAGCTTTTCAGTAACAAATCATGCATAATGTCCTTAACGAGCGGCATTTGCGGCTCGTTGTACATGTCTTTTATATATTGTTCTGTATCTTGGAGTTTGTCGCTCAGGGGTCGTATTTGTGAGTAATATATTGGCTCCACATTTTTCTGAACGTTGAGAATTTCTCGGAATCTATTGGAAAATACCGTGTCCCTGCAAGCAAGACCACTTTGACTAATACTCTCTTATATATTTATATTTTCAGTAACCATTCCCTTACGCAATTAATGCTTCGATTGCTTTCTTGTAAAACTCGACGTCATCGCTAGCAGGATCAAATTCGTTTGGGTCTTTCTCGACATACAAATCGTCGTTGTAGGATGAACTGGCGGACGGCGGCGGGGTTTGAATTGGTCTTGATAAGAATGATATGCATGGTTTATTATTCTTATGGGGAAGTGTGTCGGTAGTGGCATTAAATATTCTCTGCGGGGCGTGCTGGAATTGTTCATATGGGGTGAACAAACTATCACGATCGACGTGACTCTTGATTTCTATTTCGATCGCCAAGGTGGTGAAGAAAAATTCGGCTTTCGGCATTATCTCAACGTCATTTTCCTGAAAATTGAACATCGAGTGGCTGGAACGGCAAATTAATTGTATTGTAACGGTTCTTACCGGGTACGAAACACCCTCATCAGTGATAATAAATTCATCCTTAATTTCCTCTTGCCTCTTTTGATAGCTGCGCACGGACTGCTGGTGTTGCAGATACTTGGTATGACTGATTAATTGACACGTCAAATGAACTCGCGTTGTGCACGCTTTATCGAACGACTTCACTTGCACTACTGCCACGTCAGTCTGTTTCGGACGTAGCACGCGATTTGGTACAATTACATCCACGCTGCACAGACCTGGCACTTCGCTACTGAAATTTACAACATAGTTTGAAGGGAATCATTTCGTCAATTACCGCTGGCTGGTTGTCAGCGCGCACTTAAGCCAATTATAGCCCAAAATGTCGTCCGACATATTCGTGATGAAAATCATTCGCGTCGTCGAGCTCCAGACCGGAAACGCTCTGATTCGAAGACGATCCATCGATAGATGCACCGGCACGTGAGGACATATTGCCCGAGGCAAATAGAGCTTCGGCACTTTGTTCGATAGGTTTGTTCTGCAACTCCGCGCACGTAATTTCAGTTGGACGCTTTTCCCATTACTGATCGTCAGCGGAACTTGGACCTAGAACAATATGGAATCAGGTGCTTTCATATATTTTTACACTTCCGAATTGGTTCGGAGCAATACCAGCACGACTTTATTCTCGATGGGATGGTGTTGGAAAAGGAGAGGGTGTGCTTCATGTTCGTTAATAATTCCGGTCGGGTTTAAGCACTTCCAAACCTTGAATTGAAAGTCCTCGTTGATTCGATTAAAGTTCGACTCGTTCAGGGCGTAGCCGACCGGTGTGCTGCTGTTGTTGTAGAACCAAAATATCTATAATGACAAACACAGAAAGGCGATAATTAGTCGTTGGCGCGATACGAGGCGCAGCTGCTGCCTACTTGCAGACTGGGTTGTTTGGCTCCTATGCTAATTGGCTGCAGGAGCGCGTAATAAGTCGACGTGTACTTCGAGAGCCACACCTCGTCAATGGCGATGGTGTTCATTTTGAAATTGAGAAAAATGGACTGCTTTTCGTTCGTGATCAATTGATACGACAGCGCGTGTGCGCCTTGGGAGAAATAGCAGAGTTGCAGTGTCATCGGCTGATGGCAGAATGGCTGGAAAATGTTCACATGTTACGTGCGCGCGATATTCGGTCGCCGGCTGAGCCGCTCACCGAAATCGTTTCCTCCATGATGGACAACTTGCACATTTCGCGATGCGGACAGCGATACACCCGCCGCCTAATTGACAGAAAGGCGCCAACTTCTTGCGGCTCGCAGTCGCATAATTTCTTGCGCTTGAGCGACACTTGAACGGGGAATTGCGTCACGTTGCGGGCCATTAGCGTGACGTAAAAATGTTTGTTATTCATTTCGACGTCGGGCAGATTCAAATCGATACACGTTGGGGCATCATTGCGTCGAGTTTCCGTCAATGCATAATTCAACCTGCATTAGGAATCCGTTGATTATTTAATGCGCGCTCGTCGATTTGATGCGACCATATTGGCCATCGGAAGCCGATGAAATAGTAAATTTCATCAAGCAGCGCGGACACTCCGCGTCACATGCACAAAGTAACAATCGACGTTCACAACAAACTAAACTACGCGATTGATGAGCGAAAATTACGCTATATACTTTAATGCGTCATACCAATTGATGTTGAGGCATTCCCACAAAGCGCGTTTGCTGAACAAAGGGCCGAAATTGTGATCGGCAATTTCCACTATCTGAAAGGTCATTTCGAATGCATTATCAATCAATATGACGATTCGAGCTCTGTGTTTACGGCGCGCTACCTGAAAGTAAGGAGCAATAACTTTCGCGCGAAATTGGTAAATAAATTTCTCGGTATTTGGAATGGTCTCCGAACTGTCGCGGTCGGTCCGAAGTTTATAACAAACGCGGGCGCACTGCGCGCCCGGCTCATGCGGGTCAAAATTAATACCACAATGCGCGTGAGCTTTCGGCTCGAGCGTGCCGCATACGGGCGTAACTGTCGCGCTTTCGTAAAGCTCAACAACGTAACGCAAATACACCGACAGTTCGTAATGTATCGTCGTGCGGCCATAGTTGAATAAGCAGAATTCGTTCGCGTGATGGCTGTGACACTCGACCGTGCCGAAATCGTGTCGAGAGGGTATGCACTGAAAAAAATTTCACTGTTAGCAATTAAACACGTCGGCCTAAATTTATCATCTCGATAAGGCAATTAAACCACTGACGCATAGTTCGGAATGGTCAGCTTCCACGTAAATCGTGACTGGGATCTCCACCGGAGAGCCGCGGATTTGATGCTGCTCCCGAATGGCGTACACCAGGCAGGTAACCGGAAATTGCTTGCAGACGCGCGTTGAACTTTTAAACGACACTCTAATCGTGTTAGAGTCGTTCGCTGGCAGCGGACCGCTGGGGGTGAGGATTGTGACTTCCTCGGGAAATTCGCAAGTCATGAATTCGTAGCTGCAAAGCGATTATTAAACGACTGGTTTCGCGGCTGCGGGACACTCACTGAACGTAAAGTTGACTGGTGTTGCGGATGGGAACAGAAACGATTTCTTCGCACCCGACTTGCACACCTTTGATTGTGATCGTGTTGTTGCTTCCGATGACAACTGAAGGATACTCTGCGTATCCCTTCAGACAGATTGCGAGCCGATGTTTCTTATCGTTATTGAGCATGATATGCCACTGCTCGGAATAATCTTTACAATCTACTGCGTTTACCAACTGTATAACTATGACGGTGAATCGACGTATTACCCCGATCATTGGCTTGACCAGGAAGTTGGTAGTGGTTGGGGAGATAAAACTGAAACTGGTTGGTAGATATCCGCTCGCTCGTAATTCCAGAGTGGCGAACGACGTGTCTCCAGGAAGCACGGGTGGAAGCACCACCACTCGGGGATTTATGCAGAATTGTGATACCCAGGAGTGATCCTCGTTGAACGAATGACCTAGGTGCAACAGAAACTTGCTAACTGTGCGACAGTCGACCGTTTGAATACAAGCCTTACCCAAAACCCTCATTATTCCATTATCCGGTATCGAAACCATTTGATCTGGTTCGGCTTCAGTCGGGAACACGTTGAACAGCAATTGACGTGCGTAGATGTTGTCGGCGGACGTCGGGCGAAAGTAACACTCGAACAGAACGGATTCGTTTGGCGGAATTTGGTTTTGGCCAGGCGACACTTTAAAAACTTCATCTGCGGCAGTTAATTAAAAACGACCATAATTTCGAACTTTCTAATTAATTTACGTGGGCGTGGCGCGCACCTGGACACCATTTCACGATGACCGCCTGATCGCGGTGATTGGTGACGGACGTGACCAAAGTGCTTTCTTTTTTCTGCGGGTACTCGAGCGTACCGAAATTCAGGTGCACGTCTATCAACGAAAATTTCGGCTTCTTCTGTGTGGCAACTTGCACGTCTTGCATGTAGCACACAAAGTTATTTTCGAACGTGTCGGGCTGATAGGCGAAATACCCGCGGGCTTCGTCGTAAGCCGCCTCGCTGTTCCAGTAGACGCCAGTGCAATCCACGAGAAGCGGGTACTGTCGAATTTTAGCGTTAGTATGGCGGAATAAAAAGTGATTTCGAGGCGTTCGAGCGCTCACGTGGTTGTGAATCATGCAGAAGAAGCGTCGACTGTATTCGCCGAAGGCGGCGGCGCGAAACGTAATGTTGACGACCACGTGTCGTCTGCCCTCGACGACGCCGCTCTGCGGCACAATGTCGAAGATCGGCGTCGGTGCGTCGTCGACGTCGAATTTGAATTCGACCGGGAACGCGGACGAATTGCGTATCTCGACGGCCTTTCTGCACGACTGCATTTGCGGCCACGTGTTGTGGCTGACGCTGTTAGTTGATATTTGCAACTGCGGACCGACGGACCTGCCGCTGACCTCGATGCGGGTCTCATCGTCGTTGGACGACACTATGCCGATGAAATCGTGGTCGACCGACCACGGTATCAGCGGCGCGTACGTGATTTTTATTTTGATTGCGCTCTGCGCGGGAATGAAAATGCATCGGTTCGGCACTTTGAAGAAATGGTAAACCGACGCTGCGTTGGGATTGTATTTGACGGCGTAGTTTCTGGCCACCTAAAAGCGCTCTATTAAAATGATAATCCTCGCGTGCCGATCGCGATCGTCGATTGTGTCCTCAACAGAATACATTACGTTGTCGTTATTCGAAATCGATACTCGTCGGGATTTCTCGCCGCCGACGCGCACCTCGCCGAAATCAACTTGGACGACGGGCTTCGCCAAGGGAGCGGCTTTTGCGCCTTGCAGGTTGATATTCAAATCGTACAGATCGTTACAATGGCAGGAAGCTTGTATTTTCGACATATTGTTACTGACATTTGCGCGCCGCACCGATAACAGAATAAACAAACGTTGCGATAGCGATTGAGCAAACAAACGACTTCATTTGTTCGTTGATCGACTCGGTTTCAGAGTTTGGCGGTGCTTTTGACTTTGCGGGCGTAATCCAAACTCTCTTTGAACACTTCCAATGCCAAATCCACCTTCTCGGGTGTCGCGTTGTAGCCCATGATACCGACGCGAAACACTTTATTGGCGGTCGGACCCAAGCCCCCGCTGATTTCGAACAAATATCTGAAAACGGCGCGCGTGCAATTAGTTGGAGCTTGCGGCGATGCGATTTCGGCGTGACCGCAGCGCCGGCATCTTTTGAGCGGCGGTTTTTATGGGCATTCAATTACGTTTTCATGGCGTACGCGGTGACATCCTTCCAGTCGACGTCGTCGGGAACGCGGATCGTGGTCACGGTGGGCAGGCGCTTGCGCTTATCGTGGACGAAGAATTCTAAACCCATTCGTTCCAGACCCTCGTATAGCTGGTCGGCGCACTTCTGATGGCGTTCGACCACGCTCCGCAATCCCTCCTCGCACACCATGGCCAACGCTTCTCGCAGGCCGTACAAGAGCGTCGCCGATATCGTGTGATGATACCTGTCGAATCGATTCGCGACTGTTTAGCGGGCGCGCGAAGAACGCCCCGTCGTTCACTTTCGGTTCTCGACGGCGGAGCGAAAGTGAACGCGGGTCCTCTCTACTCACACTCGCGGGCGCTTCTTGTCGAAGCACGCCCAGTAGTCGCCTAAAATTTTCATGTCCAGATAGTAAACTTTGACCTCGGTTCGGCGATTGAAAATCTTCTGCCTGCAAGCGAAAGAAACCAGCACGAAGATAATAAATGCGTCGGATCCATTGGAGGTATTAGTGCGCGGCGGCAAACTTTTGCGCAAACACGCATTTCGAAAAGTTTTCAACATTACTCTCGCCGACTCTAACCGGCAATTCGTATTCGTTACTTCGCGTCGAAGTGGCCGACAAGAACAGGAAACTCGAACGGCCGCGCGGAGAAAAATAGCGCAAAACGGCAAACAGGAAGTTGTAGCGGGCACGTTGATTTTATGTGCATATTTTATTATACTTACTTAGCTCTTTCGCTGAAAGAAATTGGAGTGATTCCCGGCGGTGCACCTAAAACTTTCTGCGAGCCGGTGTAAGTAGCGTCGATGCCAATCTCATCCACCTTCACCGGCATGCCGCCCGCAGTCGCGACCGTGTCCACTGCCAATAGACAATCGTACCTAAACTCGCAAACATCAATAAGATATCAACAAAGAAGAAACACTACAAGGAAAAGTGAAATTGAAAAACTCAAAAAAGTGCCGAACGCATCGAAAGTCAATGTCGGAAATCGCGCGAATCGAACGCCAAGAAGTAAGATGAGTTCCGACACAAATTCCCATCGTGCGTAGGTGCGCCGAAAGAAGCATTTACCTATGGCAAATCTCGCCCAGACCGTCCAAAGGCTGATAAACCCCCGTCGAAGTTTCGCCGTGCACGATGAAGAGCAGCACCGGCTTGTGTTTCATCAGCGCGTTCTCCAAAAGTTCCGGCGTGAAATTGTTCCCGGGCTGGGTCTTGACTTGCACCACGTTCGCGCCTAAACGAAAATCTAACTTCAGACGCCACGCACCGGGTTGATCGTTATTAATCGACGGCGGCAATGCATTGTCAAGTCGTGTGGGTTCGTACCGTAACGCTGAGCCATGTTGGCGGCCCGATCACCCCAAATGCCGTTGGTGGCGACGAGGACCTTCTCGCCCGGCTCGACGAGATTGCACATGACGGCCTCTATGCCGCCGTGGCCGGAAGCGCTGAGGGCCAGGGTGAGCTCGTTGCGCGTTTGAAAAATGTACTGTATGCCTTCTTTCACGTCGTCCATGATCTGAGGAGCGTGCAAATCGGAATAAGGCGTCAGGCAGCGTGACCCGATCGAAATTGAACGTTAATTTACTAAAGTGAAATTGGATTTCTTTCATTGCCAACGTCAACATCGGCGATATCAACAAGCGACCGGCCACAACAGGTGTTGCCGGATTTCGTCGTGCACATTTTCAACGCCTGCGGGCCTTTCTCGTCCAGATCGATTTTACTGCGGCGTGCATCACGTTATCGACGCATCACCTGCTCGGCAGTTAACTTACACTTATGATTCTACACATGCCTCATGGTACGAGTGCCAGTAACGCAATATTTCATTGTTTTCACTAGGAACCAACTTGCAGATAGGATATCGTTCGATTAGTTACCGCAATTCCTACGAAATTGATAAAACATGATAATGCGAGTGTTTTACCTTGGTAGTTTCGGTGTGCAGATGTCCCATAATCGGTTGACTTAATGCGTGAAGAACGCGCGGCGGGCAATTAGACGGTCCCGGACCCATTAGAACTTTGTGCGGAACAATTAAAGGTTTACGTAGACTTCGCGGCGCCTCCATTATCATAACTCTATTCGTATTCGGTATGTTGTATTAAGTTCGGCGGCGGTCTGCGCGTGTCTCTTTGAATCGCTTTTACACACTACTGAAACGCGCCCGAAGGAACTCTCAACTTGCAATTGGAAATATAATGCCACCCTGAAACTCTAGCTCGCCGGATGATAATAAGTTCGAAACGACACTGCTTTAATAGTGGGTTTTACAACGCTGCGAACGCCGGCAATTACATTTATTATTTGTGCCACATTAGCGAGCTCCACTCGGTTATATATACTCGAACCGTTATCAATATGTGCGGCTTTCTGACCTCTGTTGTATGTGTCGTACTTTTTCAGTAATAAAGAATCTAATGAATTTCGCGCTTGACAGCGTAGAATTTCAAATAAGAATCTTGATGGAACGTACGAAACTCCCGATAGGCCGCTGCTGTAGCATTTATTGTCGACGCGGAAGATTTTCGAATACCTGAAATTCCAATTTTATAATTGTGCCAGGAAGTATTCATTCCAGAAGCTTTTCGCTCCAAGACAACAAGTCACCGCATTAACCACTATCGTAAAGTTCACACGGGGTCACGCAGGTTTTTTTACATAACAAGTCTTTTCGTATGTACGTAATTTGCAATTACCTACGAGGATTTATGGATGATTTAAAAATGCATTGTGGAATTTCGGGTGCGCTGCACATCAATCATAAAAATGAGGCGTTTTTGCAGGCCTACTCAACAAATTTCCGCACAAGACGCGCGGAAAGCTTGAAATATGTACGAAAATCTTTTTATGAGTCGCGAAATGCGCGCGTGGAAAAACGTTGATCGCGATTTAAGAGCTTTCTGAAAACCGCCCGTCCTCCGACGCCGAAAGAAGGGAGGAATGAAGTGCGCGCGACGCTTCAAGAAGGGTTATTAGAGTGATTGGCTTGACAATATTAAAAAACGCACACAAAGCCGCGTCTACTTGCTTTATGTTTGCCGATACAGCTCGTTCGCATGTTTTATACTTGGCGATACGGAAACGTTCGGCGTGTTCTTAAAGGACCACGCGAACGCGTTGCATTATGCCGCGAAGAGCGACACTTATTGCGCGGGGAAATTACGGCGCATTGTAAATCGATATTTTAGTTGCGTTGACAAAGTGGCCCGTCGATAAAATTTGCAGCCGAATTTTATTGCGACGCAGTATGTCGGGCAGATATACATTTTATGTGAGAGTACGCTGAAAGTATTTGCACAAAGGGCCGCGCCACCGATGGGCGAAAAAAGGGGAAAGTACGAGCGGCACTGTTGAAGCATCCGGCTGCGCCTATGGCGCAAAATGTAAAATTCTTATATTGTGCACGCGTTCGACGCCCGAGCGCAGAAATTAAAATTCCAAGTAGCAGTGCAAAGAGACTGCGAACTCTGCCGAATTTACCGCCTCGCACAAAATGCTAAATCGAGCGCAACACGGCAAGAAGAAAGAAGTAAATGTAAATGTTTATCTAACATTGCAGCTCGCCTACTTTCCGCCTGCTCTCTGCTGTCGGCCCTCGAGCGTCTTCCGTAAGTTTGCACATTGCCGAGTGTACAATGAACAATTTCAAACATTCTAAAAACTGAGGATTATTCAAACGAATTTGGCGCTGGCAAAAAAATGCATTCCACGCTCCAACGCGTTAATTTCATTTCATAACCCAATGGCCGCCCGGACAACTCCCAATATAATTTTATGCTTTCGGGAGGGAAATTCGCGTTTTGAAATTGTACGTGCTTACAATTTATTACTTTAATCAAATCTGAAAATGGCAAGCCAAACATAGAAATTTAAATATCAATGCGCGCCGGCGTTTAATAAAAGGGTTTATAATATGCATGTGGGTTGGTACAATGCGTACTTTATCCCCTTGTTTCTCATTATTTCGCTCTTTTCAGTCTACTTTCGGCCTTTCACGGTTGCATCAATGCGTTTCCTTTATGCGTTCCATTGTGCCGCCGCCCGGGTCGTCCTTGGTTATTTCGAACTTCTGTCATGTTCTTGTTTTGTATTTGTTGCTCTCCCCGCTGCGCTAATTTGCGCTAATTACAGCCATGCCGACGACGGAAAGGTAAATTTTATTATTCAAATTTTCTGGCATTCGGCGCGGACCTAAAGCGTGTAATGAAATTGAATCACGTTAAACTAAACGAATTCAGTTAGCGTCGACAATAGCGGCACGCGAGTTTGCGACAAGTTCTGCGCCTTCGATATCGAAAATTTTATTAGAATTACAAGCATTTTTTTTCAACAACTGACAGTTCGAAATTGAATTTATGGTCGGATTTTTGAAAGGTTAATACGCGACACAAACATAGCAACCTTTCCTGCCCGTGCAGCCCGCAGGAATGTCAGAGAATAACAAATGAGCGTTCCTCATTCCTGCGCGTACTTTCGGTATTAATCACGCCGCTCCGAAAGTGGGAAATGATTATCAGCCTTATGATTGCGTAAATTAGCCGCGCGCGGCACCTTGTGTCTTTGACGATGTAAAAAAATAGACAATCATTTTGTGAAATTGAATATTTTATTTGTGCGCGATGCGGAATTTCTATTTCGTCGCTTGATTTACGAGCCGAAAAACTCTTCGCCTTTTCATTCGATTTCACCCACTCACATGGCAATAACCGCAACCGCCGCCGCCGACGTGGAGGACGCTGCCAAA
>JAODGE020024138.1:0-28548 GCA_027574965.2 Ecitophya simulans
CCCCCCCCCCCCCCCCCCCCCCCCCCCCCGCTTGCATGCTTGATGTGCGCTAGACTACGGACCCCCAGTCAGGAAGTCATCTGGTATGATTCCAGTTACCTCGTTGAGCAATCTGTTGAGGGCTTCGTCGTCCATAAAACTGACGCCATCAGACGTGGCAGTAGACGTGGTGCCCCCCTCACTGACAAGTGTCTGTCGCGCCGCGGACCCAGGTACCATCACAAAGTCATCACGCAGCACAACGGCGCCAGGGACGTTGAGTGAAGAGGTTATTAGTTGCACTGCCTGGACCACCTCGCCCCCTTTGCTGGTATTTGCTCCAAAGGCATCAGTGCCAGTACGGTCAGTGAAGTTAGCAGCAGCGGTGGGACGTGGGGCGCGATTGCTGGGGATATCGAGTGGGGTGCCAATGTTGTAAAACGAGAAGGCATCCGCTACCCCGCCTCCGAGACCGCCGATATCAATTGACTCCTGTGGCACCCGCTGCACAAGTCGTGACGAGGGCATCTGCTGAATCTTCTCAAAGGGCATGAGAAAATCCATGTTGATGTCGTCGGATGACTCATTGTTCTCCGAAATGACTCCGCCGTGACCCATTGGCTCCGACATCCCATGCTGCGGATATACTCGAAGCGGGTTCGACTGCGTCTGCTTCGCCTCTCTATGCTGCTGAAGTTGCAGAGGTGGCGGAGGCAGAGGCTGCTGAACCCCAGCGCTGAGCGTAGACACCGAACCGCACTGGTGTTCGACCACGTCCAGGCCGGTGCTGAGCTGCGGCGCTACTGAAGACAGTGGCGGCGGCGGCGGTCGCAGTGCGGTGGATGCGGGGGTGTGCGCACCGGTACTGCACCCAGTGGCAGCTGGGGCGGTGTACAGCGTCTGTGGCATAACTACGTGCCAAGGCTGGACGGCCGGCTGCTGATGTGATGGGGGCTGCTGCTGAGACTGGATTGACGAGTACAAGTTGGACATGCTATCCAGTGGCGTCAGTGAGGTGATCATAGGGGAGAGGATTGGGTTGACAGCCGTCCTGCCCCCGCTGCTCTCGTGCAGCTGGCGCTGCGGTAGGTAGCCTGAACCACCAAAGACGTTGTAGCTGTCCATGCTCATAAAGTCCAAGGCGGACTGCTGCTGCTGGGGTGTCTGCTGCAACGGCTGTTGGTGAGGGGTATGGTGCATCGGCGGCTGTGGTTGCTGTTGTGGATGATGGCCTGAAAGCTGCTGCGGGAACTCTGCCATACGAATGCTGCTGCCTCCGTTCACGTTGCTCATGCTACCAGACGTCATGTACCCAGCTGCGGCGTAGTTAACGCGGCGGCTGCCGCCCTGGGCCATGCCAGACCCTGGTGAACTGAGGAAGGGCGCGGTGGAGCCGGCGCTAGCGGCCAGGCCGTAGGCATTGGGACCGTTGAACAGCCCCTCCATCGCAGCCGAAATGTTCGGCATCAGCTGAAAGTAATTGGGTGAGCCATCAGGGGATCCCATCACCGCGGCGGCAGAAGCCAGCTCGTACCGCAGCCCTGGGGTATTACCGCTGTGCAGGCCGCCCGGAGTGTGGTTGGCTCCTGGAATCGGCGACGAGGCGCTGGGGCTGGTGCTACGATGGCTGTGACGGATAGGAGTATCCTCGGCTAGCTTGATCATCAGGGGAATCCCATTGCAGGAAGAGAAGGGCGCTGTGTTGTGTATCGCATTGAACGCCTTCTCCGCGACCGCCTCTGCGTCGTAGGTAACGAAGGCAATGTGCCGCTCCGTCTCGCCTGCGCCGGCTGGGGTGGTGTCGGTGTGAATGCTAATGCTCCGTACCGGGCCGAACTTGCCAAAGATGGTCTCGAGCATGGTGTTGGAGACATCTACAGGGATGTTGCGCACGAATAGCTTACGCATGCGCTTGCGAGCATCGCCGGTGGGGGCGCTATCGTGCTGCTTCTTCGCCCACTGCAGCGAAAGCACAGTGCCATCGCCCACGGTCCGTCTCCCAGCCCCAAAGTCGGCCATCGCCCGCAGAGCCTCTTCGTGGGAGTCGTAGCGCACAAAGGCCTTGCCAAGACTCTCACCGGTGTGTATGTTGCGCATGATAGCACAGGTCTGGATCGTGCCGAAGGGGCAGAACAACTCCTTCAGCTGCTTCTCGTCCACGAAGAGGGGTAGGTTGCGCACGAAGAGGTTTGTGCGGCTGTGACCGCCGCCCTTCACCTCGCCGCCACCGGACGGCTGCTGCTGCTGTGGTGGTGGTGGCTTGGAGGGGTGTGCGTGGGGGGGTTGGCCGGGGGTAGGGCATGGGGGCGCCGCCCCCGTGGGGCTGAAGGTCCTGGCACCAGCGGAGCCGCCAGTGCCCCCTTCTCCGACCTGCGACTGAGAGCCGCCGAGGCTGGCAGTGCTCTGAGTGTCGTGAGCGCTATCCGCGCCAGCCATAACGGCGGTGAGCTGTGTTGCTCGTGTGTTCTTGAAACCCCGACTGCCCCGCCTCTGCTGAGTGGAGCGAGAAGATGGGTGGGGCTGCAGTGATGGTGGTGGTGGCTGCTGGGGGCCAGCGGCTGCAGCCTCCAGAAAGGGGGCAGTCGGTCCTGGCACCTCGGCATCGTTGATGAGTGGCGGCTGCGTGACCTGTGACGTCATATCTGTAGCGGCGCCATTGGCGCGCTCACTACGAGCCTTCTCCTTGCCGGATGCCAGCGGTGGCGGGGATAAGTTGTCGAGCACTGGTGCGCCGCTGCCGGACCATCTCAAGTTTGACGGCTGCAGCGCAACTCGAGTTAGAATGGGTGACGATGATGAGGATTTGACGCAAGTGTCCACGACTGCGCGATGGGCCACGTGCTGGTCCACATCCACTGCACCCACATGAGTAAATGACATTTCCTAACTGACGCCGGGTGGGGGTGGTTTGTGGCTGCACTGTTATTTAGTCGCTGCTGTGATGGCAGTTGCCTCTCCCTTTCTTCCTGAAAACGTTGCAAGTATGTTTGTGTGCGTGTATGTGTCAGGGGGGAAGGAGGAAGAGGCAGTAAAAGCCGATATTGAGAGATTATGGAGGAGCCCAGAAACCTCTCAATATCCCCTTTTTGTTTTTGTTATTGCTGCTGATGTGATTTTCCGCAATCACAGTGAGCGTGTTTCTTTAGTGTGTGTGTGTGGTGTCTTGCTGGAGCTGGTGACAGGCGCCAAAGGCTATATTGATATTTAACAGCGAGGGTACTTCGAGATGTTGTAAGGTAATGGCTGTATGAGTCTTTCCTTCGTTGTGGCCTCTCTCCCTGTATATGTGTGTGTGTATGGAGATGATCACCAAATAATAGCGTACGCCCCCTTCGAATTCCCTCTTTTCTCTCTCTGCTCACCCCTTTCCTCTTATAGTTCACTTATTGCTGTTGCTATTTTGTTTTTTTTTCCCCTCCACGTACGTCAGTTTGTGTATGGTGAAGCAGTGTCAACAAGAGAACAGGGAAGAAAGAGACGGAGGAAACACACACACGCACACACTTACGAAGAGTGTGCGTTCAGCTGTCCGTGTCTCTCACTAACCTCCTCCTTTGGTGGTGATGTGTGTTTGTGGATATGTGTCAAAAGAGATTCCTCCGGGTGAGAGAGTGTGTGTGTGTGCACTACCAATAAATTGAAATGGAATAGTGTATGTATTCGCGCTGGAGACAACGATGGGAGAAAGAAGGCGATGTGGGAAAAAAAAAAGAAAAGGGTTTTTAAAAAAAATGTCGACTCCTCTTTCTGTGGTCGTGTTTGCCGTTGCTTCGCTTGTTGTTTCTAGTATATAAAAAAAGGAGAGGAGGGAGAGAGAGGGGGGACAAAAAAGAGAAGTATAGAGAAATCGAATAGTATGTACTGCAATACGTTCAGGAGTGGGTGTGTGTGTGTGTGTGTGCGTATAGGTGCGTGGCAAGATGAAAAAAGGAGCTTGCGGAAAGATGTACATGGAGAGCCCCATTCCCGCGACTTGTTGTAGGACTCATTGTTGTCTCTTATAATTAGATATGCACATTCAAAGTATTACGTTTGAACGCCCTCATCGTGTGACGGAGCCGACCTCACTAGTTAGGAGGGATAAATAATTTATTTTCAATACAATCCGAGCATGCATGCGTGGTCTCTATCTCTCCTCCCCCCCCATCACCCTTTCCAGCAGAAGTCAAGTAAATACAGTTGATAAATGTGTGTGTGTGTGTGCATAGTCTCTTTCATAAAGATGAACATCAGTGACACCTACACTCTTAGATTAGCAACTTCAACCGTGACACCTCATCTTCCTGTGCTTTCTTTGAAAGGAAAAAGAGGGAGAGAGATACCAACTACACTGCGTCTGATCGTGGTGAGCATCAGTTACGTTCTTTTTCTTTGTAAGGCACAACTATCATAATGATTAACATCGAAACGAGGGAACAATACGGAAAAATGAGAGAAGTGAGATAACAGCTAATAATAATACTATTAATAGTAACAAAAAAAAAAGTGTAAACAAGTTTGGCCTTTGTATCTATTGAAGCAGTGAGGTACCACAAAACAACATAAATGGTTGCTAATTGTACGAGGGGGAAATGCATAACAGATGATTGCAAAATAAAATAAACAAAACTACATGCACGGCAGCACAATCTATCCTGACTTCCCATTAAATGACCTGGTGATTCCTGAGCGAGTGAATCGTGGGAAAGAGGGCGTGAAGTGGTTGATTATTCACATGTGCCATCACCGGCAGAGGGTAGACAAGGATGGAAAGAAATAGTCCTTGTGGGGTGTACTTGTGTTTGCGGGGGGAAGGGAAAGGGTTACTGAAGAAAGTAAAGGTAAATGAGGCAAGCAGTATCCTCGAACAAGTAAAAAAAAAAGCAAGGAGTGTTTCGGAAACTTGAGAAACGTAGAACACATAGATTTGTACGTGTGTATATATGTAGAAAAATGCATGTGCATTAAGCGCTCATACTCCAAAAAGGTAGTAATTGTTGCGATCAAGCTTCCTCAACTTTTTCTCGACACCAATGGGGGAGAGAGAAAGTAGCTCGCGAGTCCAACCCTACGCAGTTGGCTCACCAGTCCCCCGCCCCCCTCCCAAGAGTAAAACTGTGAACAATAAAAAAAGAGCACATGCCTTCTGTTTGCAACTTAGGGAAGGCAAATAGCGAAGGGTACACAGAGGGGAGGGAAGGGCGGTAGACAGGTGTACTGGTACAACAAGTTTGTGGTGAGCAAAGAAAGTTAATTATATACGGATTAAAGTGTATTGTTTACCTCTTAAGGAAACGCAAAAAATGATAACTAACTACGCCATCCGGTATGTGTATGTGTGGTCGCCATCACAAAGAAGAAAAAAAGGTGGGAGGTGTGCCGCATACAGAATCCTCTTTCCCCGCAATCTTCCACGAAAGTGCTGAAGGACTAATATGGTTACTACAAGCGAAGAACAAAAGTCATAAACGTGGAATCTCGGTCACTGGAAAAGGCACAGAGACACATAAAACAGAGGGAAAGGGAGTAAAAAAAAAACGAAGGAAAGTACAAAAGAAAAACAATTATGTATATATATATATATATATACACTGGGGAACATGAAGTAGTCAAAGTAGCACTTCATCAAAGTGCTCCTCCATCGCTTGTACGTGTAATTCACTCCCTACAAGCTGTACAGATGCACACACATACAAATGAGGCCCCTGTCTAACGACAATGCACGGACCTCCCTTCGGTGAGGTCATGCCTTGCTCTTACACCCCACATGCATTCTCGTCCACTGAAATACACGCCCCCATGTGCCCATCTGAGGGTGATAGGATGATGATGCAGTGAGGGAAAGAGAGAAAAGAGCACGAGCAATAAATAAGTGGTTACCTCAACAGTGACGGTTACATGTACCCAGAAGTTCACCGAACGCCGAAATCGTGCCTCTGCCCCCCTCCCCGCGCCTCCAGAGCTACTGGCTGCCGTGAAAAGATCAAATCCTCTTATCTTAGGATGAGTGTGGGAGTGGAGAACGCAAGGTGCCAGATAGAATACGCTAGCGTAGCTCACATATAAATGCATATAATAGTTGTAGAAACGTACTGGGGGTGGACAACGAATATCCAGTGCAGTGGCAACCCTGTGAATATAGCCACATGTGCTGGCGTTGCTGTTGTGGTCACAGTCTCAGGTGAGATAAGTGTGGCGAGGAGGAGGGGGGAGAAAACTCATTGTTTTGAGTAAAGGTAGAGAATAGAAATATGCTGTTACTTTTTTTTTATTGCTTCCCTCTTCTTTTTGGGGGGGATTATCATTTCGCCCTTTCTTGGAATTATGTGATTTGAGTGACGTATAATCGGATCAGCGTGGCAACTGGCAGCGTACAATTTACAAGAAGGACGACAGGGAGAACGGAAAACCGGAGAAGCAAAACAACGAGTAGGTATCACAAAAAAACAAAAATAGAAGAAAAAGAAAGTGCGGAAAACAAAGAGGCAATCAAAAAACTATGGAGCTCACATAACAGAAAAAAAGTGAAATTTAAAAAAAAGTAGAACGGGAGAACAAGCAGGCCTTCAGCCTGGTTGAGTGCTTGGTGGGCATTACAGGGCGTCACATGGGCAATATCCTCATCGATGCTGCCCACGTGAGTGTGAGAGTGCGTGAGTGTGTGTTTTTCAACAATGAAATGAAGAAAAGAGATTGATAGAGGAAGAGGTGGAAATGTAGAAAAAAAAACGTGTACAGACAGCAGTGCCGGCGAAGACGCCAAAAGGGGAGTTAGACCAAAAAAAGGCACAAAAATGGAATAACACCCGTCAGTGTGCTGATCAGCCACGACCACGCACTGCATTGCAGTGTAAAAAAATACTGCGACTTCACAAAACTAAAGAGAAGAAACAAAGGAAAAAATGTGGCATATGAACTCCTCTATAAATTCACCTGCTCCCGCTGGCTAGCATGCTAAAATGAAGAAAAGAAAGCAAGATACAAATAATGGCGCTCCGTCCTTTATCTTCGATCATTTATCTTGTTTACTTTTATAACCTATTCATCCCTTCCTTTTCTTTTTTCCCGAGCATCTGTCGTGTGTACGTGTGTTTTTGAGTAATCGTTGAAAGTCACACCCCGCTAACGTGCTCATGTGGAGTAAAGTTCGTAACAAATTTACTTCCCATGAGTGCATCCACCCCACCACCAACCACCACCACTGATCAACGTCGGTGATGATACGAAGATGGAGACGGAGCAATAAGGTAGATCAAGTTGCAGTCCCATAGAAGTACCGTTACAAGCCCACCCCATGAAACATGTGGTATAGACGACAATGAGCAATACTACTACTCCCTTGTGAGTATCACAACACATACACAGATACATCTTTTTTCCCCTCGTGCCAGATGGCAGAAGCAACCAAACCTAAATCCCCAACACCCCTCCTCCTCCACAAACACCTCCCGTCTCCGTATTCAATAGCATCATCACTCATCATGTCAAAAAGAGTAGTAAGGGAAGAACATGTTCCCTTTCGTACTCCCTGATAGCCCGAGCGCTCTCCAGGTGTCGTCTTATACTGTATGCAATTCGGTATCGAATGAGAATAGGAACAAGATTTAGAAAAAAAAAAAACTAGCCATTCCAGCGAAGGTTCACAACGCAGAGAAATAGGAAAATAAATAAATAATACCCGCACATACACACACACACACAAAGACAGAGAGGGATATCCATCCACAGAAAAAAAAAAAAGAAACGTAGGAAAAGAGTTTTAAAATAAAATGAAGCACGTACCTAGATCACTCGCTATACGAAAATAAAAATAAAGGTAAAAAAGAAACAGGCGACACGATAACCCAACTGTGAGTAGCATCACAAGCAAAAACAGAAAAAAAAAATGCAAACACCGACACCTATTTTATTTGATAAAACACATTAAAACAAACGGAAAGAAGTAGCTGCTTACTTCAGTGCTGTTTTGCATGCGGATATTAACAACGTGTGAGAAAGAGAGAAAAAAACAAGATGCTCCCCATTATGGAAGCGCACACTCAAAGCACACAGGAACAAGTGGAAAAAAAAAGATAATCGCACCATCAGTTTAACGGTCCACTTCACACAGTATCAGGAAGAAAAATAATTGAATCACAAGCTGAGCATCTAGTGAGTTCGGTAGTTAGAAAAGAAACACGTTCTCTCTCTAGCTGACCATTTTGCAACTGATATACCCCAGTATGCAACAAAAATGTATAACGCTGCGACTTCGCGGTAATGATTACGAGAGG
Organism: Ecitophya simulans; assembly: GCA_027574965.2. Lineage (NCBI taxonomy): Eukaryota > Metazoa > Arthropoda > Insecta > Coleoptera > Staphylinidae > Ecitophya > Ecitophya simulans. Next base: position 8,232 of record JAODGE020024138.1, read on the forward strand.
AAAAGAGAGAAAGCGAGAAAGAACGTGTGTGGAAGCCTAATGCATCAGCAATATGCTCGCACATGAAACACAAGCACACGTAAAAATAATTAGAGATACCAACACGTGAACGAAATGGGATACTAGCAAGTTACCGTTATGTCTTCCATACAACTGCAAAGACAAGTACACACAGAAGAAAAAAAATGGTGAGAGTTCCCACGCGTGATGGATTGCAACAGCAAAGAGGGCAAGCAAGAGAACGTTCGGGTACACACGAAAAAAAATGAAGCTATTACTCTGCTCATACGTCTAAGCCACTCACACATTCTCTTTTTATTTCTGTTTTCCCACTACAATCAGAGTGGCGAGCACATGGGTCTCTTCAATGGCATTACTACTGGCCACACGAAAAAAGGGGGTAAACTGAGAAGCGGCAAGAGAGAGAGAGCACTGTGCCTCCTCCATCCCCCATCCCAATCGATGGTCACCAGACACGAGCGCACCTCAAGCTGCACACAAACCACTCACATGCGAAGAAAAACAAACTGCAAATGCTGGTCAAAAAAAAACAAGAGGCTCCTTCTCTCTCCCCTCTGTTTTATTTTCTATTTTTTGCGATATATAGAAAAAACTTGAGAATTGCAGAATGGCAACTGTCCACTGTGCAAGTTCACTCTTAAAGGATGCAAAACAGTGATAGCCAGGGAGAAACACCAGCAGCCTCTCTTGCAGAGCCTCCCTCCTATTCGTCCCATAGAAGACGCCACTGTAACTTTTTTTTCAATTTCGCATTGCTGGTGCTGTCAGCAGTTTTTATTTTTTTTCTCTCATTCAGCTTGCACCTCGCTCCGACTCTTACACACATGTTGCTAGTCTGATGTAAAATGAAGTGGAGAGCTGATTTTAATGCTGCACACGTACCGAAGAGACGAGGGCTTTTAGAGTGTTAACTTTTGGCTGTTATTATCGGCAGTGTTCCTGGGAGAGAGAGTATTGCGTATGTGTATATTGGCGTGTATGTGGCTATGACTATTTTTAACCTTTAAACAAAAAAAAATACGCAGCACATATAATCGTTACTCACCTGTCCCTTGACACACGCCACTATCCAGCCTACTCCACATACCTGTTAGTTACTACGTTTGACGTTTCTTGTGGTGGTTTTGTTGCATTTTGAGTATTATTGCTTGCAGAAAAGGTAAAGTGCAAAGCGTATTGTTATATATATATATATAGATAGATAGATAGATAGATAGATAGATAGATATGTGTGTGTGTTCGTCTCATTCACTGTGAAGGGGGCACCGGCAGTAAACTGCGACGCAAAACACATACTTGGTATTGAGGAGTACTGTAGATAACAGTGTACACCGCACAAAAAAAAGGTAACCAACAGCACAGAACACTCACACAAAACTAAGAAGATGCACATATACACGCATGAACAGACATAGAAAGAGGGGGGAGTTTGGGAAGTGGTGCATGGAATGGGAAAAGGGTTCTTTACGTCTGCTGAAAACGCTAGTTGTATACATTTATTAGTGTGCTTTACTGTCATTTATATGTATTGCTTTTTTTTTAGAAAACAGCATTGCACACTCAATGAGAGAAAAAAAGAGGAGCAATTTTGAAAAAAAAGAAATAATGAAAAAGGGCAAAATGAAAGAAAGGCTGCGTGCGGGTAACTCCTTTTCCAACCTCTGCTGCTCTTCCTGCGGGAACTGATGCGCGAGGATGGGCACACATACATACACCCACCACTATCACGGAACTGCAGAAATGAAAAAGGGATGAATGCTTCAGCACCCATCTTTTCTCTTTCATCGCATGGATGAACACAGTATGACACTCCAGAGCCGCTCATTCTTTGCTTCGCCCATTGTAGGAGAAGGAAAAGAAAAAAAGTGAAACAGTGTATTGGTTCCGTAGGGATACGGATTGTCCCTCACCGAGGGGGGGGGCAGTGAGCTGATGTACCTCAGCATGGGCCTCTGCGCGCTCACAAGTATTCAACAGAAAGTACCGGAGCTTTTTTTTTTAAGTAAAAGGTGGGAATAAATAAATAAAAACAAGAAGTCGAGTGACATACGAAAAAAAAAGAGAGCAACTCCGCAAATAATGTCGCCATGGTAATGAAGCACATGGGTTTGAAATATTCCATGCATCTTCATTGCTACTTGTTTTACCTAATCGTATACTTCCTAGCTTCCGCTCACTCGTTGCCACGTCATCCAAACGTCAAAAAAAACTGTCAAAAGAGCTAGAATGGGACTCTTAACAGCCGAATAAAAACTAACACACGACAACAGCGCTCACAAGATATCAATGGACTACACACAAGCACGCACATAGGGATGTGGGAGGAGAAAAAAAGGGGAAAAATGTCAACGGTCAAAGTGCCCGGTACATGCATGTACACAAGCATACGCCTCTTCACTACAAGTACGAATGGAAAACAGACACGGAGGAGAAGAAAAAAAAAGGGCTAGTCCACTCATCTCACTGTAGTAGATAAGGGATGGATGGAGTTACTCATTGGCACACATATAGAAAAAAAAAGCAGCACTAAGAAGTAATAAACAACAAAAAAAACAATGAATTCACAATTTCTTTTATATAAAAAAGGGGGAAAAAAGAGACAATATTTGCTCGTTAGAACTGGTACAGCCGTTGTGTGCTGTATATGCATCGCTGTGTGTGTGTGCGTGTGTGTGTGTATCCTTGTGTGTACCAGTACTTTGATTTGCGTTTCATTTTCCGTCCCCAGCCACATATCCGCAGTTCTGTCTAACAAGTATGGTAAGAGTAGCCTCACTTGTAAGTGGGAGAAAAATAGGGGGGTAGCTCTTTAAAAAAGGAAATACAAAAAAAACAAAACATGAGATCGTTGATATTGGATTGTCATCGTAGCTTGTCAAGCATTTTTTCTGTTGTCCTCCCTCATGTCCAATGGGTTGCACTTCACTCGTCTGATTAGCTGGAAGGGTGAAAAAAAAAGAGCGCCTGACGACCAAACAAGGAAAATGGACTGCCCTTCCATAGCGTTCTGTCCATTAGAATTCAGTCACGCAGTTGTTATGTAGCTGGCTGCCTGGTCGTCAATTCGATTGCTCGCTCCCTCCTCCTTCGTGGTGTGTGCTGTCGCTTGCATGATTACTGTCACCCTCTCTCTCGCTCTGAAAAAAAAAACAGGTATGGGAAAGGCGGATGGGGAAAGTGGGGTGGGGAAACCGAAACGAGGAAAATAGCCTACGTGTATAGGCCTCCCTCTCTCAGATTGCTTAGTTCAGCCAAGTGTTCGAACTTGCAAGGCTGTACGGGTTGTGTCTGTAGCTCCGTGACGAAGAGCACGCCGAAGAGGATTTCGACCCAGTGGCGCCGTACACAGGCGATAGAAGATTGCCTCCTGTGGAGGCGTAGTTGCTGAAGGAACGAGGAATAGCGATCATGCTGGGTGGCTGTGATGCCACCTTGAGCATAGGCTGGTTGTCATCACCCAGTGGTCCCTCTGGCGCACACGCGTTAAATCCATACGCGTTGCCGTTGCCTGCACTCCCGCATGAGGGCATCATCTCCGCGCTTCCGCTGAAGTCGTTAGAAAAATCGAAGTGCGCTATGCTGCCCATTGGGGCGCCGACGCCCATGCTAGAGGGGAGTGGCTGCGGCTGCTGGACGGGTGGCATGTTCCGGCCAGGTCCGTAGCACTGGACTGCAGTCCCCACCATCACTGGGCCCGCGCCTATGCCAGCCTGCGGTGACTGAGCCTGCATCGGGGGGTAGTGCTTGTGGTAGGTGGGGGACGGGTGGTTGTATGGCGTGTGGGGCTGTGAGCCACCAGCGCCACCCCGCACAGCGCTGCTGCCCCCGTGCGGGCTCTGCGCGGGGGAGGTGGCGGCGGCAGCGTTAGGAGTACTCTCCCCCGTGTGGTACGGAGCGCCGGACAGGCCGCGGCGCGTGTGCAGGGAGGAGCCGCTCTCGTGTCTCCCGTCCCCGCGGCGGTCGTGCTTCACGTAGTTGTCCTCCGCCAGCTTCACCATGATGGGAATACCGTGGCAGGAGTCGAAGGGCTTGGTGTTGTGGACAGCAGTCGCCGCCCTCTCGGCCGCACCCTCGGCCTTGTAGATGACAAAGGCGATGTGCTTCTCGAAGTTTCGGTCGCTGGATGGGGCGGTGTCCTTGTGGATGCTCACTTGGCTAACAGGGCCATACTGCCCAAAGAGGGTGGTGAGGTCGTCGACCGTGCACTCGAGGGGGATGTTGCGCACGAAAAGCTTCATAATCATCTTGCGCGCCTCCCCAACCGGAGCGCCATCGCATTTTTTAGCCCACTGCACAGTGATCGCCTGGCCATCAAAGCGGTGGTTCCTCATGGCCTCCATGGCGTCCTCTGCCTCCTCACGCGTGCTGAAGCGAACGAACGCGGTACCCAGGCTATCGCCGGTGTGAATGTCCCGCATGACGGCCGACGACAAGATGGTTCCGTAAGCACCGAATGCCTCGTTGAGCTCCGCCTGCTCAACACGTGCAGAGAGGTTACGGATGAAAAGGTTGGAGTTGACGGAGCCGCGGCAACCCGACCTAGCAAAGCGCTGCTGTGGGGAAGGAGAGCCCGGCTGTAGCTGCTGCTGAGGGGAGTTGAGGTTGCCTCGAGTTTGTGTGCAGAGCCCAGGATTAGGCCGACGATCGCTGACAACTGGGGAGACAGTGTAGGGATGAATGAGGCCATCCGCTGGCAACGCCTGCGGGGAGCGCTGAAACGGCTCACCGGCGTAGTCCTGCTGATTTATGTTACACTGGCGATGGTCGGTGTCCTCATCTGTCCGGAGAATCTCTGCAACATTCAACTGGGGAGGACGACGACCACTATTGGCGGAGCGCTGAGCCGCTGTTGTGGAATTAGAAGAAGACGCAGCAGGCTTCATATTATTCGTGCCTACGACGGTGGAGGCAATCATGGTGGAATCCAGAATACAGTGCGTGTAGACTTGCGTAATCACCTCCACGACCGGTGACTGAGCGGGAGGATGAGGGGGGAAAGAGACGGAGTATGATGTATACAGCAGCGAGACCGCGAAAAAAAAAGTGCTTCTCAAATAATGATATTAATAATAGAAGCAAAAATGTGGAAAAAAAAATAAACAAGTAAATAAATAGAGAAGTCTGCGCAGGCGCGATGAAACACTAATTAAATGAAAATCAGGAAACAATACACGTTAACAGTAATAAATAAATAAAAGTAAAAGGAAACGAAAGAGAAGAATAGTATGAAGAAAGATACTTCAAAAGGCTCTGCTTCAACTCAACTAATTGACTAGACTGACTTAACTGATCAGGAGAAAACGAAAAAAAAAACAAGAACGACTATCACTTCAACTCAACAGGAACTGTGAGCACAACCTTGTGTTGCACAGTAGCGTGGTTTCTTCTGCTTTTCCCTCTTCTTCTCACACCCTTTCTAATTGTATGCTAATGGCCTTGTTAGCTTCACTAACCACTCAGTGATTGATTTTTCACCTCTTGTTATTTTTTCTGCTGTGTTTATTTACACAAATCTTCGGATATGGTAAATCAATGCGCGCGTGTAGGTGTATGATGCCCTTGTCCTTGCTCCTGAAAGCAGCTCTGGTTGTGTGGAGTAAGATGCCTAAAAGAGAAAAAAGAAAATGTGGGGCCCCACAGCTAATGAGCAAATAGCAAGAAGGAAAACTCAGTCACACAGTTGTCCTGTATTCAGTATCCTACAGCGTTACAGGTAGGGAATGGGTGGGAGAGTTGAATAAATACTGTTGGGTGCTCTTTGAGTTCGCTTCAATATAAACTTTGGCTTGTTCGCTTTCTCGTTGATAACCTATTGCTATTTTTTGTTTTTTTTGTTCTTTGTTGTTTTTGAGGAACAGTAAAAGAGGTTTTCTAAGTTGTAGCATCGAATCATATATATATATATATATATATATATCGCGAGAGCAATAAAAAAGATGAAGGCAAAAATAAGAGTGATTGGAAAGGTAGTTTGGAGGGTAAAGGTGAAGCAGCAAATTGTAAGGGAAAAGGCAACGATGTATACCTTTCTTCCTTCCCCATCGTATCGGTAACATACACCCTCTCTGTAAGTAGTTCCATTGGAATTTCCTTTTTTTTTTTGCGTATGTATGTGTTGCTGTTTCTTTTAGTAGGTGGGTGTTAAAGGCAAGCACATGCTGCTTCTATGTCGCTCCACCGTAACTAATACATCTCAGGGACACGCACAGGCACTTCAAATGGTCGCCTCTTCTTGTTGTTTTTTGTTCTTCTTCTGTTCCTCTCTCTCTCACTCCCCCTTGTGCGTGATATATACGTTGTGGCAGGAAAAGAGAAAAAGAAATGGAGAGAATCGCCGGTCAGGTTTTCCTCTTTACTTGGGTAAATAGGATTGATGGTGTTGGTATGTGTGGGAATTATTTTGTATCCTCTTTAAGATAACGGGAGTGGTGGTGCGCGGAATTGGAAAGAACAAGAAACTCATACATACGCATATGAATATATAAATATAATTATATCAGTGTGTAAACCGCGTGGCAGACGCATCTCTTCTCTTTTTGTTTCGTACGCTCATGAGGCTCCCTTGGGCTTCATAGTACAAAGTCAATACTTGCAGGTAGACACACACACACACGCACATAAATATACATACACGTGCTCGCGTTGAAGAACAGCCACTAGTGTAAAGTTGACGGCTTCCTTATGCTGTTTTGGCACATCTAGCTGTCTGTCTGCTAGTTTATTTTTGTTTTCTTCTCTCGCCCTGATGGCTCCTCTTGCAAGGGTCACTGTATTTTCTTTTTTTCCTTTATCATTCCCTCATATGTGTTGGGGGGGAATGTCCTCTTCCCCGTTATGCAAATGTTGCTGCTGCTCGTTTAAGACTGCGCTCACCATACAGCCCACACTTCCAAGAAGCTAATGTCTCAGCTCCAGCAGTATACAAAAGTGAATCGTTCCTTTAGAAAAACAGGAAATCTGAATGGAGCTTCACCCTTAATTCAGTTTTCTTTTCTAAACCGTCAAGGACAGGGAAATAATAATAAAAACATGTTGCCCTCATTGTGAGGAAGAGGAGAAAAAAAAAAGAGCGAGCCAATCACTGTGGTACACATACATAATAATGTGGTGTGCGTATATATATATGTGTCTGTGTATGCGCGTTCATGCTTTCCGTACTTTATTTGGAGGGGGTATGCATGGGTATTGTCCATTTTTTTTTATCCCGATTCATTGTGAAATAGAGAAGACACGTTGATTTTATATCACAGTTCTCTCTCTCTCATTCATCACGCAAGAACTAGCGAGAAGTCAAATAAATAAATAAAGAACATCCAAGTCACCGTGAAGGTGAACCGCAATGATTCAGCCTCCTCCCCTCCGCTATAGAAAATTTCGTCATGTTTTCGTTCTTTTGTTTTCTTTTTTTGTGTGTGTGCCCAGTTGCATACGCTGCTCTCTACATTGCACACACTCCAAAACAGGAAATTACTCACAGCACTTCAAGGTATATGCAAGTGTGTGTGTGTGTGTGTGTATTTATGTGTGCGCCTGCGTAGGGTTGATTGCAAAGTAGAGATACAATAGTTTTCCCCCGGTGTTCCTTTTTTGGGGGGTCGCACTGTCAACTGCAGTTGTTAAAATGCGGAATGAACAGAAACGAAAAACGGGAGAGAACTAGCAGCAACACAGGAGAACGAAAAAAAAGAAGTCTGACAACTATATATATATATATATATATATGTCCGAAGTGTCCGTGCGTATGTGTGATGTGTGCGTGATATGCACACTTGTTTTACAGATGGTTTTCATATTTTAGTCACTGAACTTTTTTTCCTTGGATGACGTTGCCCCTGAGGAGCATAGAAGGTATTACGGATTAACGTCATAGCGCATCGATGGCTCGCTCATACGTGCCGCACGTCAGAATAGCACTCAAAAGAATTTTTAAAAAAGGTCATCATAATGATCAATAACATTCAGCAACTTCACTTCACAAAACAACCCCCCCACACACAAAAAAAAAAGAAATGAAGAGAAAGTGAACGGTGTGATCAGTGAACAAATCCTCTACTTGCGCTTTTCTGCTACTGTTGCTGCGTTTTTTGTTGTTGATTATACCTACATATGCAGTTCCTCATTCCCCTTATGTGAGCTCCTGTACTCTCACTCGCTCCTTTTCTTTTGTGAAACTATGGGAGTGAGATCCCACACATGCATATATGCATGTGTGTGTGTATGTACTCACTACATGTCCCACTCACATACCTCTCCGCACACAGTCTGGGAGAGTCGGTCCTGAGAAGGAGAAAAGAGTGAGGAGGGAGGGGAGAGGGGGAAATGGGGGAAGCGGAGGTGGAACAATAGGGAGAAAGGAACAAAAAAAACACATAAAAAATAACAGTTGATAAAGTTAAAGGGCCCACAAAGTACACGCAGCATGGAAGATAGAAAAGGGAAAAAGGGGGTTAACTGACAGTTGCATGCTCAATTAACTACTAATAACAATAATAATTTTTAAAAAAAGAGAACAGGGTAAGAAAATGAGAAGTGAGACCTACTTGGGAGAGGGGGAGGGGAAAAAAAATACATGCGGTAACAGAGTTATAAACGAAGGAAAGTGTATTGAAGCAATGGGAGCACCTAAAAAGGAAAAATCATCATCTCGTCCAGTAGTGCAAGAAGCATCAATTATCATTAACTATTGAATTCTCATTATTATTATTTATATATATTTCTTTTTTGCTTGCTGCTGTGCAGTGGACCCCAGCGCATGTACACTTCCGCTACTCACATGTCCCTACAGATGTTTGAGAAAGTCAGAAGGGGGGGGCGAGGGGGGAAACAAAAAAAAGAAGAGAATTCAACCAACACACAAGGATTTACGCCATTTCCCAGGCCTCCTCTCCTCAATAACATATATATATATATATATATATATATGTCCTGGCACCTAACAGTACATGTTTAGGGCATCAGCCAATATAGCACAACCATCAGAGTGCATCTTTAGCAGTGCCTTTCTACAAGGCTGAGTTCCAAGCTCTTAAAAAGAACGAGTTCTTCCGTGCAACAATGAGACAAGTGTCTAGTTGTTTTTTTCATTCAAAGCAGCTAGATAGCCTGCATCAATGAGCGCAACCGCTGATTTATTTATAGTGCCATCTGTATTGCTGTTGTTGCCTGCTTGCCTGGTTATCTGCACTTTCTACTTGCATAACGTTGTCTTTTTACCTTTCCTTCTCTTTTTTTTTGGAACCTTTTTCCTTCGTCACCCACGTTTTCCTCCAGGTCATATTAACTTCACATCTTGAAAGCAGTTCTGCGTCTACGCTGCTCTTTTCGCTTACTCTTTATCTCATACCTCCCTCCGTGCGACAAACAGTACGATTTTATTTTACATGCGCCAAATGCGGGGAGAGAGTGTTTGCAGGAGAAAAACTAAATAGGGAAAGAGAGGTGAGGGAGTGAGAGCACGTAAAAAAAAAATCACCAAACGAGATCAATATAAAGAGAGGAGTAATATTTATATATATATATATATATATATTGGAACAGTTGTAGCACCGTGTAACAAGTGAATCAGGAAAAAAAAAACAGAAACTGTGAAAAACAATAAAGTAGTAGAGAGCTAGCGTATACATTATTTACTTATAGTACTTGGTTACACGACTTACACACGTACGTCAATCACTACTCCTGTCGAAGCAATCGCATCGTCAACCATCACCGCTAGTAGATGAAAAAAGATTTGAGGAGGTAGTAAAATAAATGGGATGCCACCGATTGTCAATGAACATGAGTCTCTCTCAATCTGTCCCCTTGTGATACTTGTAGCATGTTAGATATATAACCTCACAGTTGTTGAGCCCAGCATCAAGACACAAAAGGAGGTGGTGTGAAGGGCGGTAGCATAGCGGAATATAAAACAAAGCAAAAAGGAGGCCACATCGCCTCCTATCACTATATCATCTGCATGTATGCACACACACACACGAAGGTGTGATTAACATGCAGTCTTGCCGATAGAGCACTGCATGCTCTTGCTGTTGCTGTTATTTTTTTTTTTGCTTTACTTGTGTGTTAGTTTTTTTGTTGTTGTTGTCTAGTCACTAGCAGTGGCTCTTCCTGGCTCATTGATGGTATGGTGAAAGTTAGAGTCCGCCTCATTATTACAGCTTGTTCTGTAGGGTTTTTTCCCCTCTTTCATGAAGAGAGAAAAAAAAGTACGGAATGAAAAGATCTACATACAAAAAAAAGAGAAAAAGATTGCTTGTTGCTTCATAAACCACACACACACACAAGCACCTACCGTGCTCGCCACGCGCTTCAGAAAAAAAAGGTAAATAAAAAAGGTGTGAAAAAATGCTTATATGGGATAGTGAAAAGTAGGCGTTTGTATAGCGCGAAGGGATGAGTGTAAAAAAAAGGAAAAACAAAGGAAACAGGTGGGGTATACATATATTAGATAACGATGTCGCTAGTATATACGTTCCTTTTCTCGTTGAAATTCCTTGATTGCATGTTCGTGTATTTCATGGGGTCCACTTCCTCTTGAATGACCTGTTAGTTGAGTTGCCATTTCTTCGTTTGCATTTGGCTTTTTTTTGCTGATGTTCTCCTTTCTCTAGACTTGCCTCCGTGAATGTCCTTTCCTTTTCTGTGTCTTCTTCTTTTTTCTCTCTGAAGTTACAAGTGGTTTGCAGAAAGGAAAAAAAAAGAGGGAAGTACACCAAACAAAGACAACGCACCTACGCAAATCTCCACTTGTGCTTTTTTTTTTACTTCGACTTTCAAAAAATCTTGTTTCTTTGTTACTGTTGTATTTTCCCCTCACAGCCCCCTCTCTCCTTCCAAGTTAAGTTGGTGGTGACAGTGTCTCTTCATCGAGTGAACCATCGAGCGTTGCGTGCTCTACTGCTTATGACCGTTTTCGCTTCTTTTTTTTCTTTTTCGTTTGTTTTATGTTGCACGGACATTCAGATTTGCGCTACGTGAAGTAGCTCCGTGATAAGAAAAAAAATGAGGCGTGCGATAATACAGAGGGTGGAACTACTACAAATAGGGCCCTTCAGCCGTGCTGAAGTAGCAAAAAAGGGGGAAAGTACATAATCTGACCTCCAATGGGGGATATAGTTCAGCAAATGTACGTGAGCTCGGTGAATGAGAGCCGCCACAAGTCCTATCACAGATGGAATGGCACGGCCCCCTTTCCACTCCGCCCCCCCCCCTCCCAGCGCATCGAGTAATGATTTTATTTTTCCTCTTTCTGAAGTTGCACCTGTTATACCCTCCAATTATTTTTTTCTTTCTTCTATCAGTGAAGGAAGACACATGCGCTTAAAGCGAGCGTCTTGTATGAGAGAGTTCCAATCACACAATAATAATAATAACAGTCAGAGACTGTAAACAAAATACCGACAAAACGGGAAAAAAGCAGTATAAAGAGAGGGGAGGAAGGTGTATATAGTAAAATAACGTTCACCGAGGGTGGCACACACCACGGCATCTACCTCACAGCGACTTCAACTAACGAGGGAGAGGGGGGGATAAAATGAAAGAGGCTGCTGTTATTCTTTCTTGTTTGTTTGTTTTTTTTCTCCCGGGCCTAACTCAATATTTATTTTCGCTTTACCGTGTTATCATTGCTTGTTTGCTTTTATTTTTTCCTTTGCGTTTCGCTTTCCTCTCTCTCCAGTATGTATTACGTCGTCCGACTGGGGGGAAAAAAAGAATATATATATATATATATATATATAGGGCCACTCTGACAATATGAGCAGCGCAAAATAAAAATAAAACAAAAAGAGAGAGGGGACCACAGTGCGGACGGGAATGTGGGAGATGAAACAGAAAAACGAATGGGGGGGAGGAAGTGGAGTGGTGGAGGGAGAAAGAGAAACAAATAAATAAATAATAGTAACTAGGATGGTAGTGGTTATATACACTCCAGCTATTAACAGTGAAGGTAAAAGTCCCAAAATAGGTAAAACTATGGTAGCGCTATATATATATATATATATATATATATAGCTAGTGTTTTAACTATAGTATTCCCCGCTCCACGTTGGTTCATGAATGTGGGTGTTGCGTGCGCCGATCAAAAAAAAAAAACAGTTCTTCCATTATCCTATGTATCGTGACAATAAGTCAGCACACTGCCTTGTTTATATTTATGATATTCCTTCATCCCTTTTGACTTCTAGTCGGGTATTTCACCGAAACAATCATCAAGACAGATTGCTGCATGTCTTTGTCCCGGCCCCACCTGGCCACCCTCCGTCACTGGCCTGTGTGTGAGTGTATCGACCAGCTTACTGGAATCATTGCAGGCCGGACAGCACGCTCATGCCACTCTTCGCGTTACTTGGCTTAAAGCCAACGACGTTATCAGCCGCGATGGTATGTGGGTAGGAAGAAGCATCATCCGCATTGTTCTGGTTGCGGCTGCAAAACTCAGCGACGAGGTGGTGTGTGAGCGTCATCAGCTCCGCCTCTTCATCGAAGTCGTCGGCGCTGTCACCGTGGGGCTGGGACGCTGTTGGGGCAATCACACCCGGCGACCCGCGTGCTTGCATCGTGTCGCCTCCGTTGGGGAGAGCCATGCTAGTGCTATCCTGTGAGCCCAGTGGCTGGAGTCCATTCAGGGCGATTTGAAAAGGGCTCGACATCTGAGAGAGGATCTGCAGGCCGTTGGTGGGCTGTAGAGGAGTCGTGCTCGCCTGTGGGGTGGTGGTGAGCGAGAGGGATGTGCTGGAGGGGCTTGGTGTCGGGGTCCCATTCTTCTCGGAGCCGCCTTGTTGCGGATCCTGCTGCTGCTGCTGTTGTTGCTGTTGTTGGTGGTGCAATTGTTGCAGATGCTGCTGCTGTTGCTGCATGGCACTAAGCATGGCGGACTGCTGCTGCAGGAAGAGCTGCTGCTGCTGCTGCAGCATCGCGGCCGCCGTGCCGGCGTCGAGGCCGGGGACAAAGGTGGTGGGGAAGTAGTGGGGCTGCAGCGCCGCGAGGTTGGCGAGGCTGGCCGCGTCGAGGAGCGTGGCGGGAGCGCCGGCAGCGGGGGGGGTGCCGGGAGCGGCCGACAGCTGAGGGGCTGGGAAGAAGAAAGCGTTCTGTGGAGGGAAGATAGGAAAGGCATTTGACGTCGGGCCGCCGGCACCAATCAGCGGTATGTGTGGGCTCAGCCCAGTGGTGAATGGGGATCCGTTGAGAGAGGATAGCACAGGTGGCACCTGGCTATCCGTAGAGGACACCATCGTCAGTGACTGGGTGGGGACAATACCTGGCGCGGAGGGCGTGAGCATGGTTGTGCTCCCGTTCTCACCGTACTTCTGCCTGCGTTCCAGACGCTGGCGATTGTCCTCGGCCAGCTTCACCATCAGTGGGATACCCTCGCAGCTCGGAAAGGGGCACGCGTTGTGCAGTGCCTTCACGGCGTGCTCCGCCGCGCCGTCGTCGTGGAACAAGATGAAGGCAATGTTCCGCTCGGGCTGAGCCTTGCCGCTGTCCATAGGGACCGGGGCAGTGTCGCTGTGCAGCGTGACATTGCTGATGGAGCCGTATGGGGAGAAGAGCATACGCAGGCGACGCGCCGTGACATCCAGCGGGATGTTACGCACGAAGAGCTTGTGAATCTTGCGGCGCGCCTCACCGATGGGGGTACCGTCGTGCTGCTTCTTCGCCCACTGAATAGAAATGGGGCGGCCGTATAGTTCGCGGCCATCGAGCTCCGCCATGGCGCGCTTCGCCTGCTCATGCGTCTCGTAGCGGACGAACGCGGTGCCGAGGCTCTCGCCGGAGTGGATGTCGCGCATCAACGCGGATGAAACAATGGTACCAAAGGGGGTGAAGAGGCCCTGCATATCCTGCTCGGTGACCGCCGAAGCTAGCTTGCGGACGAATAGATTCGTCTGGCTGCGCGGGCCGTTGGGGTCCAGTACGATAGCCTCGTAAGACGGAGGAGACTGCTGGGTCAAGCCCACCTGAACGGGGGAATGGGAGGATGGTGGTGGCATGGCGAGTGGTGGCTGGCCTGGGGCCCCGGGGAAGAACATGTGCGTGTTAGAGTTGAACATGGTGAGAAACGGCTTGGGTGGAAGATTGGAAGATGGACGGAAAAATAATAAAAAAATATTTCAGCTTATGATCCGTCAGATGAAGACTGAAAGTGGGGGAAGACCGACACGCACTAATGAGAGGGAACTTTGGAGGTGTTCGTATGTGTGTGTGTGTGTGTGGAGGACCAAAATAAATAAATAAATAATAGTGAAACAACAAACAGTGAGAGAAGATTCTGAGTCGTCAAATAATAAAAAAAGACAAGACTTCCTACGCCTTACTAACCTCTGCACGATATACAAAGGGAGTGAGTGGGTGAGTATTAGAGGGGGAGCGAGTGCTGGATTGAGCGGGTATGTAGGAGTAGGCTTCGCTCTTGCTTGGATAGTAGAGTGTATTGTGACGCTTAGTGCTTCTTGTTTGTTTCGCTGGTCTCCTCGCTTACTATAATTGGGCGGACTATAATTTCCTCGTGTTAGTGTGTGTTATTGTTGACTTCCTCCCTACTGGGATTTTTTCCTTTCGGTGTGCTTATGCTGATATAGGTTAGAAGGTTGCTAAGCTGTAAAGGCTTGTATACTGGGTAGCTCGGAGGTGGAGATTGTAATCTTCCGTACCTGTCGCACCCAATCTATTCAGTTCCACTCTCTGTATGTGTGAATGAGAGGGACTCTTTCTTTGTTATCGGTTCTCGTTCCCCTTTATTTTGCCCTTCTTTTTCGTATAAAAAAAAGGGAAACCGATTGCAGCCTCACTCCTTTGTTCTTTTTTTCTCTCTCTCTCAGAAAGCGGTGACGCTCTGCTCTAACTCTTACGGATATGATGAACACTATGGAACACTGTGGTAGTTAGAAAGATCAAGAACTCAGCAAATAGAATATGAGAGGGAAAAAATGAGAACTCCGTGCTATATCCACAAGAAAACAAAAGTAGAAGAGAGTGATGCTAATAAATCACTCACTTTTTGCTGCTCAAGTGGTTTATATTGGGTTCTTCCTTCCTTCAATACTCTCTCTCTCTATCTATCTATCTATCTCTTTTCACGTATGTGCAGTGCTTCCGAATGGTGTGGACTGGCAGTCACCTCTTCTTTATGTATATATTCTGGGTGAGACAGAGACGGAGACAGATAGGTAGCTATTTCTTCACCGAGGTCGTATCTCCCTTCCCCTTCTAATAGACTGTCCTGTATTCCCTTTGCAGTGGATGCGGGTTTGTGAGGTAGTTTCAAACTTTGTTCGCGCGTGTGCGTATGTGCTCGTATGGATAATAAAACAAAGTAAAAAAAAAAAAAAGAATCAAAAACTGACCGCAGTATCACACCTGTTTATTCTCTTCGCTCCGTACAGAGAAGGAAATAGGAAACAGAGGTAGAAAAGGAAAGAAAGAGGGGATTTCCTCCGGTGGTGAAAAAGTCCAGGACACCGTTAAAAAAAAAAGTACTGGTAGGTGGAATGCCTTTGTATGGTAATTCTAGGTGTGTACCTGCCCTGTAGTTTGTTTGATTTATATATGTAGAGATAGTGAGTATGCCAAGTCTAACTCCTGTTTGTAAGTGATATAGAAAAGGTAGAGAGAACGAGAAATATAGAAAAAAAAGGGGGCGTATGCCTTTGCTTACCTTCTTACTGTGTATTCCCTGCTACTGTTGCCTCTATCTTATTCTTTTTTTTTGCTGATTAAGGAAAGATATATTAGAAAAAAGAAAATGGTTCTTAAATAACTATAAATAGAAAGCAAAACAGCAAGTAACGGGGGCTCTTGGTGGGCCTAGTATAGAATATAGAAAACCACTTGAATGATTGGACAGACAAAAAAAAAATAATACAAATTGAGAGAAGACCAGAACAGAAAGAGAGAAAAGGAGAAAAAGAGAGAGAGAAAAAAAAAGGTGCAACAGTACTTGGGGGGTCGCATGAGTACAAGCAGGAGTGTGGGGGGGAGGGAGAATAACTCAAAAAGGTATCCACCTCTGTGCATTCTACATTTACATCAGTGTGCTGTCATGGAGGAAAGAGTGATCAACACAGCATATCAGACATGACAAAACAAAAACGATTTGCCACTGTTCCGTGGGGAGAGAGAGGAGAGGGCCTAGTGTCCCTCATCTCCGTGTGGCCTTGCGACGAGGCGATTCGACTGGTGGTGCCGCGTCCACTGGCCGCTTCCGCAGCCACGCATGTCGGAGTACCTCCTCCATGGACGGTCGCGCAGCAGGGTCCTTGCGCAGCATCGACAGTGCCAGCTCCCTCGCCGCGGCAGACAAAGTCGGCACCTCTGCCGGTGCATCAGGAATGACAGTGGCAGTTGCAGCTGAGACAACACCCGCGTCGTCCTCCACAGTTAGCGGAGCACTACCGCCACTACGGCGACCTGTGAAGTTGGGTACGGCCCCTCGAATAGCCTCCAGTGTCTCGTGCTGTGAGCGGTGGAAGAATGGTGGTGTGCCAGTCAGCATCTCCACCAGCATCACCCCAAGCGACCACACATCTGTTTTGTTCGTGTGTGGCTGCCCAGACACCATCTCTGGGGAAAGGTAGTCCAGAGTCCCGCAAACGGTGCGCCGACCCTCACCGGGTGGGGTAGCATCTCCTGTAGGGACAGTGGGGCCGTCCTCTGCGATTGCGGCCGCTCCCGTCGCACCCTCCTGCAGGTTAGGCCCGCATGATGCCGTCACCTGCTTTGACCACCCAAAGTCGGCCAGTTTCGCAACGTCCCGGGCGTCAAGAAGGGCATTCTCCAGTTTGAGGTCGCGGTGTGCGAGGCCGTGGCGGTGGAGGTGCAGCAGTGCCCTGGCCACGTGTCGCGTGTACCTGGCAGCGCAGGCCTCCTCCAGGAAGCCGCGCGAGCTCTGGTGCACGCGCTGCATCAGTGTTCCCCCACTGCAGTATTCCAGCACCAGATTCACCGCGTGTGGGGTCACGTAGTAGCTGTGAAGTCGTACAATGTTGGGGTGTCGCAGGCGGCGGTGCACATTGATCTCCCACTGCAGCTGCGCATCCAGGCCGAGCGTGCGCAGGCGGTGCCGCGAAATCTCCTTCAGAGCCACCACGCGGTGGGAGGGCACATGCACTGCTGCGCGCACGATGGAGTAAGACCCCTCACCAAGCACCTCCTCGCGTACGAAGTGGGAGTCCTCCACGTCCTGCTGTCGGAAAAGAAGCGGTGTAGGAGGCTGATGAGGGTGGGCAGCGGTGGTCAATGTGTAGCCCGCGTTTATGGACTCGCCTGGCGGGCCCACCACCACTTCTGGGGCGGCTGTCGGTGCAGAACACGATAGTGATGCATGCAGGTACATATCTCTCCGGCGCGACGATGCGGAGCCAAGTAGAGTGGACTGCAAGCAACACGAATCCTCGCCTTCGCTGAGCGGCATCACAGATGAGGCGGTGGTCGTGGCTATGGAGCGCTCATCTGCGCCGGGTGCCAGAGTCGCAAACGGCTGGCGGCTGCCACCCCCAGTCACATCCATGTATCCCACCTCTGGGCGAGGGTTCGACTGGTATGAAGCATTCTGCTGGAGGAGGGGGTGCCCCTTCGTTGGAGAGGGACGGCAAGACACATCCAAATCCACAGCTGCGACACCTCTGAGTTGATAGTACGGAACAGAGTGCGGGCGGTCTGCACAGTGCCATGAATGGAGTGCCATCTGACTGTTGTCTGTCTCTGAGTTAGATGATGGCGAGGGACTCTGAGGACGCTGGAGATGGTGCAGTGACAGAAGTGCTGCACGCTGCAAACGCCCAGCAGGAGCGCTGCGGCCATTATCAGTCCAGTCACCACGCTCCCTCAGTCCAGTACGCAATGCTGACTGTGCTGGTATCAGCACTGGCTCACAAGTGTGAAAAGGTCTGTCTGAGTAGCTCCCATTTCTGTGCGCTTGGCTTTTTGTGGTACCACAGATGTGATGCTGCGAGCTCTGCATAGCATTCTCCTTCCCCTCACAGACCCCGCCACGTGGTTTGGCGGTCGGGTGATGACGGTGAGAAGTCGTGTAGTGCGTCCCATAATGCGCGCTTGAATGATTCATCTACGTTCACAGCGCAGCAGAGAGGGGAAGAGGGAAAAGGAGGGTGTAAGGACACAGGGGGGGAGACCGCACGTATATGATCGGGAGAATCCACTACTTGTGGGACGCAGGCTGTGCGCTGTTGTGCCCCCTTGGATACAGAGGGCGTGGGGTGAGCAAACAGTCTGGTGGGCGGAAGGCGCTACGATGTAGGTCTGCGGGGACACAATGTAATAATAAAAAATAGTATAGGATGTTTTGTTTTTTGTGTGTTCTAAATGATCTAAGACGCTTAGGGATGACGAAGGACAGGGAGGGACAGGGAGGGAAGAAGGTGCGGCTAGATGCCACCTATTAATGTATAAAAAAAAGGTAATTCTATGCTGCGAAGAGTGGTTTCTCTTACTGCCACGAGCTACCAGTACAGGAATTAGGAGAGAGAAAATAGCTAATAGGATAGCGCTCCCCTCTCTCACTTTTTTTCCTTTTCCCTATATGTGCTTATGTTGGTAAATCTTGTTGGGTGACCCAGGTATCGGAGGCTCAGTGCGGGGAACAGAGGAGGGAGAGGGAGGGGAGGGGAAAGTAGAGAGATAAAAAAAAGGCTGGAGAGTGACGGATTGCAGATGTCTCAACCATGCGGTACACATGTTGCTGTATATATAATTCACGCTGCCTTTCATAGTAGCAGCAAGGGCAGTGCATTATTCTCAGGTTAGCAAGAGACGGAAGAGGAATAGTAAACTGGAAGAAGCAAGCACGTTTGTGATGGCGCACACAGAGGAGGGGCGGAAGGGTGTGGTGGGAAGCACAGAGAAAAGTGGCACAACAGTCTTATGGTCACGTGCCATTACTCGCCACCTACGCTTTCCCAATATCAAGAGTGTTTCTCACACACACTCATCAGCACGCAACACCACTCGTGCCCTTTCTAATTCTGTTCGTTGTGCCCACCATACTGTATTGCGTCACACACGCACACACACATGCACAGACACGGACACACACGTTTACTGGAGCCACTTCTGCATGTAAGCGCACTGCTTCGGGTTTATCAATCCCTTTCCGGAATGGCTGCAGTTAGCGAGCTGTGGGCAGCCCAGGCACGGGAATCCAGTTGCCGGCATGTAAGCCCAGCCCCCCGCGAGATCTACCGATGAGAGCGATATCGGTGCCGCCTCGTACAGCCCCGCCTCGCGCACCACCTCCAGTAGCTCCGCGTGCTTGTCAGGGAATTGCGGGCTCATAGGGGCGGTGTTCTCACTACGTCGGCGTTTGTGTCTGCACGTAAAGTGCCGCATGAGGTTCGCACCAGTGGCAATCTGATACTGCAACTCTGTAGAGGTCCCTGCGCTCGCCTGTACCTCTGCCAGCACGCCATCTAGCACAAGCGACTGCACGAGCACCTGCACGTCCTGAGGGGAGACACGCTTGCACAGCGTGGGGGCCGGTGGTGGGGCTCGCGGCGCCGCGGGGAAGTCCAGTGCTCTGGCGGAGGACGTGGAGTGGATGAAGGTGATGGGGGACGCTGGGTCACTGGTGGGGCCGGCGTCACCAGTGGCAATGGCGCCTTCGATAAAGAGCGTGATCTCCTCAAGTGATGCCGAGCGGCGGTGCAGCACGAAGTTGACCGTCCACCCACGCAGATCGTCCACGTACTTCACATCCAGCTCCTCACCACAGTAGAAGGTGCCCCCGGTCACTGAAGAGGAGGGCTCCAGGTTGAAGAGCAGGTACATTCGCCTGGCTCGGTTGGTGAAGGACCGCCGCTCCTTGACAAGCTGCTGTGCAACAAGCGTGTTGAGGGCCTTTTGAATCTCCGTCTTAGGGAGGCGCAGCTTGGCGACTAATTGGTGGAGATCCACTGCGTTGGAGCCACACGCGCGGACAGCCTCAAGCACAATGGAAAGATGCTCGGTCAGGTTGTTGGCGAGCGAAACATACTTGCAAGGATCATCGTCCACTCCCTTTCGGAGGGTCACCTTTCCCCGCTCAATGAGCCCGCGCAACGCCTGGGTCGCCAGTCGCGACCCGTCAGGGCCAAGTCCCCTCACAATGTTGTCGAAGGGCACCGCCTCCTGTCCCGCGGTGGACAGGTGGCACAGGATTTTATGCTGCACCGCCTCAACGCCATCCATCTTTGGTCCCCCCCCCCCCCCCCTCCTTCCCTTCCCCCCCCCCCCCCCAACCCACGAACGGAGCGACCAAGAAGATATGCCGGGGGGGGGGGGGGGGGCGGCCCCGGAGTACCCC
>JAODGE020024143.1:0-12147 GCA_027574965.2 Ecitophya simulans
TTAGAGTTTGGGCGGGCGGCAATAGTTTCTTTGATTTTAACTGCTTGTTTTACATCTCTTTAAGTGAGGCGGCTTCTTAAGACTTATGCGTTTTGGCCCTGAACCGCCTCATTTAAAGCGATGTAAAATAAGCAGTTAAAATTAAAGAAACTATTGCCGCCCGCCGAATCCCCAAAGTGTACAGGGTGGCAATGGGCTAATGTCGCAAGAAATAAAATAGTGAGCATGCCTTGAACTTTACAAATTCTAGGAAAATTTCACCAAATATTTCAGCGTGGTCCAGAGCGTGACCAGAGCACAACTTTGCGCCAACCTCTCAAATACCAGGTATCAAGACCCTAGTACTGATTCCCTTTTCTTATGGAAGTGCCTCAACTGTTACTGATACTTTTTTTACTTTTAAGATTTATCGATTCTCTATTAATTTTATTAGATTTTGTTAAACACCCTGTACACGGGACGTGTATGGTGGTACGACTTGTCAGCCTATCGACTTATCGATACACATGCTCCGGATGGATTATACGTTTTGCCGATTCCGAGTGAGTTACCAAAAAGCGCAAAGTTGTTATGACACACATCTAGTAGAGTGGCTTTAAGTCAAGTTCCTTCAGACTGCTTTAGGTTCGCACATACATCTTACGTTTGACACACGCTTGACATCTCAACGATCTGCATTACCCACGCGCGCAGCCTAATCTTATAATCTCACATTTAATCATAACATGCTCCCTAGCCACAACTGCGGCATTTCAGTGGAGCGCGAGAGACGAAGACAAATTAACGAATGATCGTCACCCAAGTCGCCGACGAATACGAATGAATGAGATGTCGCCGTGCGAAGTGTAATTGCGCATGTGCTTTGAACATAGGAATTAGTTTACGGACGCAAATGCCTCGGGCACGCCCAACAAGAACAAGACGACGACAAAGTGCTCACAATAAACAATTGTCGCGGCGACCGTTTGCCGCACGACCGCCGGGCAGGCGGCACAAAGGGCGCGCTGTGCGGGTAAGTCCAACTCGGTTCCGTGCGCCCTCGCGTATTTTCGCAGCGCCGGTAATGGCGATATCAAAACGAAGCGCGATAACAGTAATGGGACTTCTTGACCCGAGCAAATTGCATGCGCCGAACCTGAACGACGCGGTCCCCGAACGTGCAATTTAATTTGATTCCTCTGTCGTGCCCGCGCATGAAGCGAACTCTGCCGCTAACAACGGGATCGGATTTTACTGTCCAATCGCACCGTTTTTATTTCGATTGTTTTCGATTGGTAGTGGAAATAAACATCGGACGCGCCATGTTTGTTGTCTGTTGGCTGGTAATGGAACGGTGACAGCGACCGCGTTATCGAGCGATAATAAAATCTGACGGCCAATTATTCCTATAATGTCCTCTGAAATCAATTCAGCGACACTAATCTAATCGGAAGGCCGTAGGCAAATCAATTAACCCCACCGTTTAATAGTGTTTGAACGTTAAATCTATGTTTATCACAACGTTTATAAGAGCGTGTAAATATCATTCGTCAGAGGATAGAAAACACGGCAAGGAATTGACATAGAACTCGCGTTTATGTTTTATTCTGTTGCATTTTTGCTTACGGCTTTTTTGGTAATCAACTTAGTGATATCAACATCTCTTATTGGACACTTTTTGTTGACAACATTTATTCGTCCAACTTAAATGCCAGGAAGGGATCCTTTTAGAGCAGTGACAAAATGTACAAAGAAAATCTTGTAAATAAGTCCACTGCAGCAAATCTTTTCAGTACTTATCAAATGTAAAGAAATCACTTTGATGCTGATGAATAAATGTTCTTCCGTGTTTACTGGTTTACTACAATATGGATCGCTGAAAAGTATTAACTTGAGTAATAAGTTATGACCGTTTAAACTAAACTCCTTTTATGTCACAATTTGCATTAAAAGTGAACAAATGTTAGTTTGCTAACATTCCTAACCTTCACCAACCCAATCTCAACTTCTTCAAATCTAGGTCAAACGATGGCATGAGATCCTTAACATAAGCTGATAATATATAATTGATTAAATCGTTGTTATATTTGATAAGGTGCACTCAAAAAGCAATCCATTTTCTTCTGGAATCATCTCATCTCTATTCAGAGTGACGAAAATGAAATTGATAATTCAATAATTTGCTCTACTGGATTTTCTCATCTCGACTTATTGTAGAATTATTAAACACTTGGACTACAAAACGCTCTTGACTTATTATTCAACTGGATAGTATCAAAAATTATTTATTTTCATCTACTTCTTCTCTTGAAGATCAGTAACGATACCATCCTCTTAGAGCGCTCGCAATGTACAGAAAATGCATTGTACACAAGTCCACTATAAGGAAGCGCTTGGCGAAACTCCTCGAACGTCTGAATGAGCCTTAAAACAAAAGATATTTGGAACTCACAATCAGTGCAGACGAAAAGCATCCGTAGGGCAGTTTTCGAAGACAACCGGCTGTCAAACAAATCACGAATTAACCGAACAAATAAACGACGTTCCACAAACGGTCGGAAGTTACTCCGCAAAACAATCATTTTCGACGAGCATCCACAGTAAATTTGTAGCACGATTATTTTGCCGCGCTACTAGCTGTGAGGATGTGGTAGTTTTAGCCATAATTGTATAATACCTACCGTAGTGTCTCTCGGCAGACTTGATGAACGCATCAATCGAAATAAGGGTAGTTAGTCGCACACGTGCCAGCCGCCTTTATTTGATTAGCCTCATTTCGCCGTCGCGCGCATCTTTATATATATATCAGGGCCAACGTTATTCACGCTCCGAATTGTAATCAAGTTGATTCGTGCATATTAGCGTCCGGCGCTCGACGCAGAGCATCGACGTTAATTATTGGAAAACGTAACGCGATGTTGATATTTTAATATTCGCCGCGCAAAAACGCCGCCCATTAGCGATGATGGCCGCGAATAAACTTACCGCCGACTTAAACGAGATGAATGAACGTCATCTATCTCGCCGTCTTGTTTTCGTCTGCCCCGCGAGGCGGGCCGAACAAAAAGTCGACCAAACTCGAGCGGTAAAAAGTCTATTATAAATGTGTAATCAATATCCAATGTGGAAATACGTAAACAGCGAATGTACGTCTGAGATACTCGAAAACGTACGAAATAGACGATGACATCTCGCGCGGGTGGCGTCGAGTCCTGGTCTCGTTCAAACTACGCCCAGAGATTGGAAAACAAACAGTGTGTGTTTTTTCTCCCGCCCTCTGCGATGTTATTGTTCGCGCCGACGTCCTTCGGCGGCGGTCGCGTCGATCGTGCCCCTCACGTGATCGAAGTACTTAAACACGACGCGCTCCTGCTCGGGCGTCTCGATGGAGTTCGGACGCGACGATCGCACGTCGGCGATGGCGCGCTCGGGCGCGAGGTCCTTAAACTTCACCAGGTAGCAGGCGGCCATCACGCCCGACCGCCCGCGCCCCATTCGACAGTGCACGCCCACGGGCTGAAAAATTGCAACAATATTTGGCAAGGCGATAAAACTTCCGGCCGCGGATGCGTTTTTGCTACGCGAGTTGCGGAAGTTGTGTAATAGTTCGCCGCTCGGGCTTAAGTGGTGCTCCTCGGGGCACGCGAACTACAATCGAGCGACGTTTTTTGTGCCGCCGCCATTTTGATCCCAAGGAGGCGCACAGCAAACTTCGCGATTAACTTCGTACGTCTTAAGTAGAAAATCTTCGCATTCACGTCACATCGAGTTGGATCTCACTTTGCATCCGCCGAACGCGTCGTACCTGCTTCTTTTGAAGCGCCTTCTGACAGATGTCGATGAACTGAACGATTTGCGGTATGGACGGGTCCTCGAACTCCTCGACGGGTATGAGCGTCCACTCCATCTTGGAGTACCCCTCCATCGGCGGCATCTTTTCCTGCGACAGCGTCACGAGGTGCCGGATGCCGACGTCGACGAGGTAATCCAAGTTGAGGGCGTTCTGCGGCCACGCCATGCAGGCCAACTCGTTCGCGACCGCCCAGGAGAAGTTCCACGGCGGATACGGTTCGGGCTCCTCCTCGACGACGTCCGCGTCCGGCTTGCGCTCGCCGCTGTCGTCGCTCATCTCGCGATCGACGTCGCGGCGCGACTGCGGCCGGATCGCGATCGATCGTCGCCGACGAAAATAAACGCGCGAATTGTTTTTGGCATTGCCGCGCGTTGCGTCGTCGAGTGCGGGCGTTCGAAAATCGGATTCGCAATTTGCGGCAAGCGCGCACGACGCACGCGCCCACCCGCGTTGTTATCTCGTTTATCGTCAATACAGATCGAATTAGTTGACGGGCGAAACGTTTCGATCAATTGCCGCTGCGCGCGGGCGTTTTATTTTAAGCGTGCGCAATTGCGCGCACATTTGTTTGGTTCTATTTTTACTGGGAAAGTTCATTGGATCACTCGCTCGAAATAAAGTTGCATTTTGTTCGCGTGCGCGCGCTTCCGAGCGCGCCATTACATAATCGCATTAATTAAGATCGAATTCGCATTTTCAACTTAATTGGGCGTTAACTGCGCGAATGTCACCGTTGGGAAGAGAATAAAAAAACGTACTAAACGCTTTTTAAGCGCCATAATTGATAAATGACAATTATTAATCTACATGGTGCCGAATTTGCGGCGGTTTGTCGAATTAACATGCCATAAACGGCCAATGTTTTAGAGCGTTTAGAAGCGTTGCCGCCATGATAACAAACTTGTAGGTCAAACTTTTCGATCTCTTTAACTTGACTATCTTTTACATTGGCGCAATGCGCGTTGTTATTTCAGTTTCCAAAAAGTGATGAATCGGCAGCCAGAATTCCTGATCGAACAAAGACGGAATGTCTAGTCACGTGCTTGGTCACTTAATTTTAAAACCTGTTACAATGCGTAAATATTATCAAGAGGTGTGCATGTGATCCAATTTTCCAGCGAAACGTAATTGCCTTTTGATCCTCCCAAACGTGCTGCAAATTGCCAAACGTAGAACGGGCAAAACCTCTCTCATCCAGTGCGAGAGACACATCAATTCTAATAAAGTGCAGCTTACATTAGTGCAGGAGCGCACAAGTTTCGGCGTCCGCTCCGAACGAATTTCAAAATTCCCATCGCAAAGGTAAAAAACGCGAGCGGAGCGAACAGTTAAAAATAAAAACGAAACAAGTTCCTCTAAATTACACCCGACAGACATGACGGATAAGCGAAGATGGATTTACTTTTTCGCGTTCGCCGTTATCACTCTCGCAGCGCCAGCGCTTTAACGAGCCGAAAATCATCCACCTCGGCAAGTCGAGCTGCCGTTTCGATTCACATCATGCAACGCGTCGAGCAAATCCGCTGCGCATTCCATGCTTCCATTTCGAAATTACCCCATCGCATCGCTGCTAACAAGTGTGGATTTATTCACGAGTAAATGCGTAAATTGCGAAAGAAACGAATACAGGTGTAAAAAAAAACGTCGCCGTAATAAATTATGTCGCGTCTCGGCGCGCGCGCGCGCGCGAACCGCGTTTAATAGTCGTCCTCGTCGTATCCGCCGCCCCCGCCGTAGTAGTCGTCGTCGTCGTTGTCGCGATGCTGCTTCAGTAGTTGCATGACGCCCAGCTCCTCCGCCGCCGGCTCCTCGGGGTCCTCGTCGTAATCGTAATCGTCTTCTGACACTGAAAGGATATTTATGACCGTCGGTAAAGGCGCGCAAAGAGACGGGCCGACGCGCGCCTCATAAATACTAAACAGATAATGCGCGTTCCGCCTTTGCGTACCCATCGATTCGTCCTTCTTCGTCGCGTGCGCC
This sequence comes from Ecitophya simulans, assembly GCA_027574965.2. Lineage (NCBI taxonomy): Eukaryota > Metazoa > Arthropoda > Insecta > Coleoptera > Staphylinidae > Ecitophya > Ecitophya simulans. The sequence goes on from JAODGE020024143.1 coordinate 5,813, forward strand.
TCCTCCTTGAGCGGCGCGGCTTCCGCCTCCGCGGTGGGCATGCCGACCGCCGACTTGCTGTTGCGCTTAATTTTCGGCGCGACGTTGACTTTGACGACGCGCTTGTTCTGCGGCGAGTGCGACGGCAGCAGCGACAAGTCGGCCTGACTGGATACCGAAGACGTTCGACGTCTTACAGAAGAAACACACGTAACAGCACTTGCTAATGGCGAAAATAGTTGCGACAAAAAAAATTCCAACAAAAACCTTTTCAGAGGGTAGCTGCCGGTCGGCGACGGCGGCTCGCTGACATAGTCGCTGGGCGTCTGATTGACTTTGAGGCTCTTCAGCACGTCGTAATTGATTTTCGTCGAAATCTTCTTCTCCTGCAGCATCTTCTCGATCGCCTCGCCGGCGGACGCCGAGGTCGCGTTGCCCTGCTTCTTTCTCGTGACGCGCCGCTTCTTCTTTTCCGGCTTGCCCTCCTCCTTCTCCTTGGCGAGGCGTTCTTGTTTGACTGCGCAGAGGCAGATGTATAAACAACACTACCAGAACAGCATCTCGCACGTCGGGCGCAAAAAAAAAAACTAATTCGGACTTACTTTTCATCTGCTGCAAATAAGCGGCGTTGACTTTGTGCCAGAGCCCGTCCTTGTATTTGATTTCGTCCTCATTCATAATGTACGAGTCCAATTCGGCGTCGTCAATGTCGTCGAACGACAGGTCCACCTCCTCGGGCGCGGCGGTCGCCGTGTTGACGACGTCGTCGAGCGAGCTGACCAGACCCATGCTCGCGACGTCGGGCCCTATCGCACGACAGAAGTGGATGTGACACATTGCGAGCGATAGAAAGCGCGCGCAAGTTTACCCAGCTCTCGATCGGCGCCGAGTTTGTCGGCGTCCGGCCGCGCGCCCTCGTTGTCGATGCATTCTTGTATCGCGCCGATGGTGGCGTCCTGTATGAAGTGGTCGGCGTCTTCCGCCTCCTTCGCCAGTCCGGACGCGTCTGCAATTCGCGATGTTATTGCGGCAGCGCGCGCGCCGAAACGCGAGTCGGACTTGCCTTTGATTTTCCGTCGTATCCTACCCTTGACCTTGCTGTCCGTCTCCAACTGCTTCTCGATGTCTTTCTGGAGCTCCGTTATGCTGTCGGCCTCCTCCTCCATGAGCTGCGACACACGCGATTAGCACGAGACGATTCCACAGGTGGATCGATCGCATATTAATGACGACGCCGGCGCCGCGGTAATCGCAACTGATTCGCGCTGTTTGCGTTCGGAAATTGCGACGGCGCGCATTAGCATTAGCGCTGCTCTCGCTTACTCTTTGCAATCTCTCCTTGTCCTTCTTCCGGGCGGCTTTGAACGACGGCGGATCCTGCTCCTCCTCCAGATCGACGGTCATGAATTCCTCCAGCGTCAGCGCGCTGCTCGGCGTGTCGCCAAACTCGATGAGCCTGCGCCGCAAAGAAACCGCGCCGATTGCATTACATCCGCTGAGGCGCGTCGCGCGTTCGCCTAATGCCATCACTTGACGATTGAACAAACAACGATCGACGTCGTATGATTAAGTCGCACAAACGTCGTCAGGTGAGGAGCACTGGACACAAACAAGCGGCGCGTCCTTGAAAACCTCTCCGAACGGATGCGAGCTCACCTCTTCCGCAGCGTGGATTCGTGCACCTTGACGATCTTGACGATGTCGCTGCTCGAGCGGCTGAACTCGTGCAATCTGGACGCCATCAGCAGCGCTGGAACGCACGCCGGCGAATAATTAATCGAACGCACTTGGCGCGACGAGGAAGTTAAGTAATTTATTAGCCGCAGTCTTGAGATTAGCCGCGAGCGTCCCCGCGCGGCAGGCGAGAGGGCGCCGTCTGGGAATTCCGGAAACGGAGCCGACATGCAGCATTTTCGTCGCGCACGTACCTGCACCGCAGAGGCCGGACGGCCGACGACCCGAGTGCAGCGAGTCGCGCTTCATCCGCTGGACCAGTCGCAGGGCGGTGTTGGCCACTTCCTGGGTTTTGCTGCCGAATTCTAGTTTCGCCGCGAAGCGCAGAATGTACAGGCATGGATCTGCGGACAGATAGGGTGATGCGATGAGCGCGCACAACAACGCACGATCGTTGACGAATTGGACGAGCGGGATGTACCAAAATACAGTTGGTGCCTTTTGTTGGTACCTTTTCATGTTCAAATTGAGACGAATCAATTTAAAATTGAGACAAGGAACATTAACATGAGAACCGTCAATTTCAAGTTGGCATTGAACAACTTCAAAGTGAGATTTACAATATCAAGTTGAGAGCATACAAAATTAAATGCTTTAAATTAAAAGCTTTCACCGAAATCGGTCTTAGTCACTTAGCATTGTGCCAATCAGTTAATAAGTGTCTTTACTTTCAGCAAAAAGAAATGACTTGGCCACTCCTTATCAGATGCTCTAAATTGTAACTGGAGAAAGAAGAAATAATTTAACCAATATTGAATTTCGGCTTCAAACATTAGAAAATATAATTGCACAAAATTAGTGGCTACTCTACAAAAAATAATTCCTGCAGTTTTTAACATGAGCAATATTCAATTCCTTTTTTAAGGCAAATTGTTAATCTTTGCTCTTGGTTGATATATAAATTTTAAAGATGCTATTAATAAGAATTTTATAATCTCAACTTGATATTGCAAATCTCATTTTGAAGTTGTTTAATCCCAACTTGTAATAGACCATTTTCATTTTAATGGTCCCTGTCTCAATTAAATCTCAATTTAAACTTAAAATGATATAGAATGGTAAAGCGAAGCTTTCTGGTGAGTTTTTCACTTGATTGATCATGAATTCATAATGACAAGTCCAAACAGACGGATCCACACACCGACAATTTGCGGTGTCGGCAATTTGTCGACCTAAATTAAGAGAGTCGCTCCGCACGACTTTATCCTTTTCGCATTTTCGGCCAGCTATACTTGCATTATTGTTAGCAACTGTTCGCTTATTTCCCGAAAAAGAAAAATAGGCATTAACGCGAGTTTCAGCCTACCTACGCGACCGTGTTGAATTAGCGGAGTTTGTAAACTCCAGCCTGTCCAAAACCGGTGTGAATAAATCCGAGGACCGTGGATCCATCCCCGATTTTGTTAGTAAGAAGAAATTTTTAAAATGCAAATAACGGGCAGCTGTAGCAAAATTGTCGCAATGTCTCGAAATGATTCGATTGATTCTCCTGTAACTAAATTTAAATAAATTTGCGTTGCGCAGCTATGCAAAGAATGCAATTAAAAATTATTTTTGCCGCCACTTATATATTAAAAATTGAATTGATTTGCAGAAGTGCATGTAATTCTACTCGTATGTTTTCACCGATTACGAAAAGGAATTTCATTTCCACTCAATATTTTTCGTTTGTAAGTTATTAATACGCCGTTATTAAGATAAAATATGCTCTTTTATAATTAAAAATAATTAAAACTTGAATACCACAACCATGTTTCGCATTTTCCGCAAATTTTTTTCCAAATATTTTCAGGGTAAAATTAAATACAGTTGAATCGCAAGAGTCCGACACTTTACCGTCCGACACGCTCGATAAAAAGACGACGCGAATCAACGGAAGACGACATAAATCAACTCACAAACAGTGTTGCGGAAGATACACAAAACCAAGATGGATGATATAAAATCCAGACAGAAAAATATAAATACGGTCTGTACAATGGTACAGACCGTATTTATATTTTTCTGTTTTTCGGCACATTTGACAGGCGCGCAAATTCAGGACAAGTTTCCATCACAAACACCGCAAACTCAACGGTTGAATTTGCACGTACGAATATTAAAAAGCAAACAAGCACTGGCATATCAAAACTAAAAAATCTGATTTGCCGCCAAGTGTTGCGTTAATTCCATGCCCCACTTAGCCCCGCTCTACCCTACGCTAATTAATTAAAACTACTACGTCCCTCGATCTGAACAACTAGTAACAAGCAAGAGAACCCGTCAAACGCGTTGTCTTCGCAGCTCGTCGCGATTGTAGAAAACGAAAGAAGACGAAAAAACTTTCACTGAACTTGACGGCGCGAGCGTAATTCGTTACGTCGTAAATGCGTACGAATGCGACCGGATTAAGGCGTATCTCGAAGGCGTAAAAAAAAAGAAAGTGCGCAAACGCGAACTCTTCGACTTCGCCGTCGTTCAGACGTGTTTTTGTCCGTAGTCATTACCGAAATTATTTAATAGCGCGCGCGCGCCCCGCACTTTCTCTCGTCGGGCCGCGCCGCACAGATTAATTTTCGTCAAGTCGGCGCGATACCTCGCTCACAACAAAAGAGAATGCGCGCTTTTTTGTACAGCCCCGACCAAACAGTGCAACATTATATGAATACTTCGAAGAATAATCGTCGAGCTTTTAATCATAATAAATATTTGCGCAAAAAGTCCAGGGGATTTAATGAAATTAACTCCGAACGATGTCTGGTTCAACTCGGACCGTGCGAAATTTTGGTATGTTGAGGTGAAGGTGAAATTTTCTTTCGCAGAATTACTCAAATTTGTACAAGTACAAATAGCTTATTTCCAGGTAACATTAGAAATCACACTCTGAATGATATTTATTAGCTGGAGTGATAAATTATGAACGTTTTATATTCGATCGTTTCAGTTTTTCCACAATAAATTGTTGTATAATCGTCCATGTTTTCGCCATTCCAAGTAATGATCAAACTATTCTGAAAGGAAATCCATTGTATTGAGTGAACGGAGAAGTACTGATTGTGAGCTTTTTTGCTTTATTAAAAATTCGACTGTTCCTCATGAAATATCACAACAATTTAATCCATTATGTATTCGCCGATATTGCTTACAATCTCCTGCTACCGTTCGACCAGTTCATCGATGCTACTTTGTCAGAAATCGACTGGCCTAGATGCGAAGTAGAATGTTAACAAATGACGACAAGTGTATAATACACTTGTTCACATTTTATGCAAATCGTAGCGAACCAAGTGTAAAATTTAGAGGCTTAGACCTAATCACGTAATGTTTGTTATTAAATATGAAACCATTTTGTGGTACCTATTTTACAAAGTGTTCTCACTGCATGAATTCAAATTTGGCACTACATTCTAACGTCAATAATGCCCCCAACACTATGTTTATTTTACTCCGAATTCTTTAACGCAGGATATTTTGGGATAATTACATGGAACATTTTCTTATCTTTCGAATGGCCCTAGTCTCATCGAAAATTATTCAGCGTTGCTATATCAAAATTGACATCTAAAAGCCAAATTTGCACACCCATTTAAAATACACGTAGAAATAGATTTCTGCCATAAAATCACTGTTGTATATCTTTATTCCACAATGTTTTGGCATAATTACATCGAAAATTTTCTGATCTTCCGTATGGCACTAGTCTCGTCATACACTATTCAGCATAGCTCTATCAAAACACGACTTAGATATTCAGTTTCACGACTAGTTTTATGGACCCATCCATATGATCTTTACATCCGGTGTCCTAGTGCGCCATAATGTGTTTGCTATATTTTATGAGTTCTCAAAGTGCCTTGTTCTGTATTGATATCAAACTGTCGTCTCCAGTCAGCCACGCCCATCTCAAGACGTAGCTAGTCAATGATGGTTATACCAATCCTCCACAAAATACCCCGTCGATGACGTAACCGTCCGGCATTCGTCGCAAGTGCGAATGCCGTTTGACTTTTTCGAGTCGGTCACGATTGCATCAAATTACCACGTCATCGGAACCGACGCGCCTGATTCCCAGCGACGAGCCCGTCGGAACGCAGCCGCCGCGCAAGTTCCGCCGGCCGCACAGCGGATTCGCGAACGGTACACGCGCGCGTCTCGCGCAAGTGTCGTTGTTCGCCATCGTCCGTGAGAAGAGACCGTCGATCTCGGCCGACGCTCGCAGCGCGCATTTGAATACTATGCGTTAGCGAGTCGAAGAACTGTTGCAACGCGCGCGCGTTGCACGCACGCCGAGAGACATCAACGAAACGTGCTGCACGGTTCGCGCATATCGCACCGTTTTAGCGCGTTCGCGTTCGGCTTTAATTTCACAGCGAAATGTCATCGTTCGCGCACGCACGGCGCGCCTTTTCCGACACGCTTGATTCGCCACGATATTTTCCTATGCCGCGCACAATAAACTAGTCGACAGACTAATACACGGTGGTTAATACATTTACCTGGGTCAATGTTAGTGATACATAGAGAGAGACGCATGTGTGTTAGGTTTATAAGCTGAAAATTTGAAACATTTTCAAATAACCACCTACGAACATAAGAAATCAATAGGTTTGGTTGAGTAATATGTAATGAGCGTTTAAACCAAA
>JAODGE020024150.1:0-23574 GCA_027574965.2 Ecitophya simulans
ACGCGATTGAAGTTCTAGCTATCACGCCTGCGGGGATGGTAATCTATTTTCGAAACTCGAATTACAGTCGCAGGTATTTTAGATTTCAGCGCTCCGTCGTCTCGTTGAATTCAAATCTAGTTTGATCAACATTACTCCCGGTGTCTATACACTGTACACGCGTTCATCTGTTAGCTTATTTAAGTTCATGCTCCAGATTTAGTCCATGCGATAGATAGTCTAACTGTAATCTATTTCCACATACATTGCAACCATGTCTATCCACCCTGTCGTGTTCATAGATGCGAGTTAGAATAATAACTTGCCATATCGAAGTATATCTTTGTACTCTCGGGATGTAGGATGTAACTCTAACTCTCAAGCTTTGGATCAGTTCGTACAACACGCACTATATTTCAGCTTTAAATAACTCCGGGTAATTAAAGCAACGTTGCACTGTTTCCAGTAGTTGTACATTGAGTTCGAAGCAGGGAAATGGTTTAATTCTAGAACATCGTTTTATATTCCGTAGGCTGCTAATCTATATTCCAAATTTTCAGTTATTAGCAAACTAATATTAATTGATTAATATAATAAATCACTAGTTGAGTTGTTCGAGTCGCTGGCCCGTTCGGATAATTGCAGGATGCATGCAATCTGCATATATGAATAATAATAAAACTGCGGATGGAAATTTAATTCATATTCCATTCTACTCGCACATGATAACGTTCGGCCTGCAAGGGGGAAAATTATCTAAATGCTAAATACCGCAACGTCGTATCAAAGATTTGCATCGCATGACCGGAAAATACCGCAATAAATCATAAATTACGAAAGATTATTAAGCTCGCCATAAATTATTCTATTTTTTTCAACAAAATTGAAGCAACAATAGTCAATAACATAATATATAACTTTCAGTCTAAACGTTCAATCTGCGACACATTTTCGTTAAAATTAAGCCAATAAGTTGTTGTTAAAACGGCAAATATTGCAAGAAATAATAAATTACCTACCTGCATAAGATTATTAAACAAGCCATAAATTATTTCACATTTAAACTAAAAAATACATCAAAAACCCAAAACATTATTGTGAATATAATTGAATCTTGACGTTTATTATTATTCTACTCTTATTGTTAGTGCTGACTTGCTGCCAGACCAACGAAACTGTATTACAGGTCAGTTTTTATAGGCACAATTGACCACAACGCGCTCTTCTAGTTATCTTCCTAGTGCCTATTATCCAATTATAGCGCTCGTAATTGCAGAGTAATTTATTAATGACCGACGTTTCCGTAATTATTACAGCGCGTTTTAATAAGCCCGTTTGCGTTCGCGGTGTGTTTGCTCACACCTGGGCGAACTGAGCATGCCGGCCCCGGCGCCGGCAATTTCCTAATGTTTCAATAACAGCATCATACATTAACTACGCTGCATTGGGCATTTAACTCTAATTATTTATTGATTTACGAGCCACGCAAACGCGTGAATTATTTGTTTATTCAGTAATTAATTTTTGACCGATCGAAGAACGCGCAAACAAGAACGATTATTATAGGAAGACCTGACAGATTTATCCGACATTATTCTACCATTACCTAAGTGTTGGTTTAGATGACCAGTTCCGAGAAATTTTTTCCCAGGTTTTTTCTTTGAAATCTCGGTTCTGTTTAATATATTCCTCCGAGAACAATTTCAAAACAAAGTCGTTTATTATTTTATTACAATTTACAGCTTAAAATGAAAGTAATGTATTCTTCGAGTGATAAATCCCGCTCGGATTCGTGTTTCTTGATAGGAAACTAATATCCTTTAAATTATTTCTTGTCGTGAGATGAAATGATGGAAATAAAATTCAATTGAGTTTTAATTCTTGCACTTGAAGGATTTCTGTACCGCAGGTAAATTCATGCATGTTGTACGATAATATTTTAAATACATAGCAAATACATTGTCGAAACCTTCGACGTGGAATTGCTGGAAATTAATTTATTTATCGAACATATTTTACTGGTGCGTAAATATAACGCCTAAAAGTTGCATGATGAATATGAAATATGCGTGATTGATTAACGCGCGCGGCACGTCCGGCCGGCCGCCGAAATAATTTTAATCGAGTTACCATCGCGTAAAAATTTGCAATAGCCACCCGGCCGACAATGCGCGTTGTGCAGTTGCGCGCTGCGAGTGGAAATCGAAAGCCCAACGGAAAAGTGCGCATGATGCATGCAGGCGGGCGGCGAGACGATAATTGAATTTTCGAAGAGCCGCAATAATTGGCCTTTTATTGCGCCATCGTGCATGACCAACGCAATACGGCGCGCCGCCGCCGTCGGCATTAATATGTAAAATATAAAATAATTTAAATGAAAATGCGGCATGGCACAAAGTGATGCCCGTGCTGCAAATTAGTTTTTCGAATTATGCGAAATAGAAGTTCTGCGCTTAGCCGTTAACTTACGCTAAAAATTGGTTTACACACTTTTCAACATTTCACAAGTTCAAAAAAAATTTGCTTGTCATTTATAAACTAATTTCAGGAAAGCTTTATTGGATGCATATTTATTGAATTTTATTTAAAATTGTTTGCAGTACTACAAATTAGGTTACAAGTTATTACATTCTCGTTACATAACTATCATAATGCAAAATTATTTATAATGTCCAAAATAAACTTTCAATATATATGGTTTTATTTTTAAATAAAAACGTATAAGTTATTTGTTACTAAACAAATGAATTTTGTTTTGGTTTACTATACTCAATGCACAAAAATGATTAAAATGTTCGTTTTTAATATAGTTCCAAAGACTGACTACATGCAGATATAAAATTCCTTACAATTGCAAAACAAATTTATCAAATGTGCTAATACTTACTATAACTTAAAGCCACTACATTATTCTATACAAATACATAAGAATTTTGTTTTAATGGATTTGTGGCATTGAAAAATGTATTAAAAGTTGTAATATTCTATTCCTTGACCCAATACAATCAATTACATTTCTGAATTTACTCATTTCTATTTAAAATGGCAAAAAATGTAAACAACAAATATTCAAAAATATGCACCACTAAATTTTTGTCATATCTAAATACAAAATCGTCAATCGATTAAATGCTCATTACTTATTGCTCTACTTAATATTTTAAACGTTTTCGAAATTTATCATGAAAAATTTCGTATAACTTAATAACAAAAATTGTCAATATTTTCTCATTAAAATTACGACATTAAATTGTTCTTTATAGTACAACCCATCATTTTTGTTTATCATTTATACAAAAACTAGAAAATTAGTCGAAACTGCATATAACAAAGCAATCAGAAAATGAAACAGAAACCAAACCTGTCGTAAAACATTTTTAACTTTAAGTAGACCTCTCGGTGAATTAATAATTGAATATTAAACAAGTTGTGTGTGGCTTCCTTTTGCAGGTAATCATGTTTCAATTAGCCAATGGTCATTCATCAACAGTCCCGCAGCTTTCGCAAGCCCGACGCTCTATGCAAGTGGCTCGGCACAAAAGGCTGGCAGTAAATATAGATATCCATCGAAAACGGGTAAGAACGGCCGGAGCAAACGCGCATAAAATGATAAATGATGCGCAGCGTCGAATTTGTCCGCGCGCGCGCGTGTGCGTTCCACGTGTTTTACATGCTGCGTACATACATCATTGCTCGCGTTACGTTTCGAAAGGCCAAGACTCGAAATGCTGACAGACGCTTTTTTAATTTCCACTAAGCGTGCAAGCAACTCGAGTACCAACTCGTCGGCACTTCGCGGCTTCAAAAATGAGTCATTCTCGAGTCGTCCTCGCGTGAGTTTCTCTGGATTGACTCCAGCCGAGAGGTAATTATTAACTTACAATTAGACCGAATTTACACGTTAGATATGCAGCTAAAAGTAGATATCTTTGTCAGAAGAAAGTAATACAAGGAGCCTGAAGATTGGTGAATATCGCCGTGCGCTTCTCGATATTTTCCAGAAATTGGTAAGATCTGTTCTACTTTACGAGCACGTACTTTCAACAGCGACATATTTCCAATATTTGCATGTCAGACTAATATAAATTAGCGAGAGTTTAATATCGACGATGCGAGATGGCGGCAGTTTCGTGCGTTCGCCTCGTTTGACTGGTCGGATCGACATGAAATATTCGCGAATGCGGAGCGCGCCCGCATTCGCAAAATAGGCCGGAGATAAAATATTGGTACGTCAAAAAACCGTACGTACCAGACGCCCCGCAATAAATGTTTAATATTCTAACAAAGCCGGCAACATTTCCATTAAAAAAGAAGACCTTTCAAGTCATTGGACAAACATTTCCCGAGCATGATGTATCAACTTCAAATTAATTTGTTTTCCTTCTATCACCTCCGAGTCGGAATCTTCCACGGAAACTCGATTGAACGTTGCTTGACAATCACTCCCGACTGCGTTGTGTTATCCCTCTGTATGTGCCTTTTTGACTATGCGTGCATGATGCACGAAGAATGCGCGCACGACGCGGATAATTTATGAATTTTATAGGCGCCACTCGATATCTTTACAGCATCACAATATTTATTTATTTAATGCACCAGGAGAGCGCCTCGCCGGTCACGGCACGGCCGGTAAATAATAATTATTTTCGTAACGGATTGTGAATAAATAACGCCGCGGAGCGAAGCTGGAGAGAGGAAACTTTATATTCCGCCAAAGATGAAATATTAAAACAATAAAAATAGAAGACGTGCTCGCATAAAAACGATGAAAAATTACGGCGCTTAAGACCACCGGATTTGCACGAACGCAGCGCGCCTAGGAAAGTAGGCGGGTGAAACTTGTGAGACGTCAGTTTAGCGCCCAAATTTAGGCAATTTCGCGGCGCGTCTGACGGAAATATGCGCCCACATAATTTCAACTATATTTGACGTCGCGTACAAAGCGGCAAACGCCGAAACGCCGGGATGTTTTTCCTGCGGTTGAGGCGCGCGTGTGCCCCGTAAACGCAACGGTGCGGGGCGTGGAAATTGGAGTTGAAGGTGATACTGTTTGTGCGCGAGGGCATTAGGGAGGACGTGCGAGCGGGGGATTGATGTGTCGGTATTTATTTGCTTTTTCTGACAAAGGAAATCTCATTATGCGTCTAGTTCCGACCCGGTGTTGACGTACGAACCGCGGCGGCGGCTGCTGCGGCGTCGCGCACGCCGGTCTGGCACCAGAGAAACAAAAAGAACCGCCGCGGAGATGTGGAAAATGCAGAAACGCAACGGACGTCGGAGAAGGTTGATGCGACGACGTGCCAGCGCGCCCTTTGTTCGCACCCCGTCGCCATTCGGATTCATCTCGCACGCGAGTCGCGTTCCGTGGGCGTGGTCAACGAGCGTTCGGTAAATAACGCGCGCGAATATTATAACGCGCAGCCTAAACGATCCGAATGCGTAAATGAAACGTTTCTTTCGTCTGTCCTTTGCGAGTGCGTTGCTGCTTCGAGACGTACTGTACAAACGTTAGTGAAATATCGCTGGAGCGTGCAAACACACATATGTCGAAATTGTTTAACGCGCAGTTGGGGTGCCAAGTGTGTCTATATTGGTTTTATTTGACAGCTCGCTGTCACCTAACGCAGTTTTGTACATAAGCGAAATTTACTTTGCGCCTCGGCTTTGCGTGGCATCAGCGTCAGGATGGTCGGGATCACGGTGAGATCACAGACCCGCTAATAAATATCTGTCAGTCAGTTCACCCCTTGTCAATCTCCTCCGCACTACTTTGATGCGCGTATCGCACAACACGATCGATCTCTTCCTAATCCAGTTCCAAATCGAAGCGGCGATGGAATGAGATTCCTGGCAAATCAAATTGCGTCCCGCACAACGACAAATTTTCAATGTCTGGGCGAAACTCTGCAGCAAAACAAGAAAATGAAATCCGAATTAAATACGAACGTAAACGCGATGCAAACATTCGCGCTAGCCGTGCGAAATTAACATACAATCATTTCGGCATTTTCAGTTCGCGCCACGTTTACATCCAAGCAGTAAATTTAACGGCGACTTAACGCGACCGTTGTCCTGCAGGCATCGCGTCCTTGTTCCAGTCGAATGTGTGCCGAATGGCGTGCGTTTGCTCGCATTATTAAACTTTAGCGTTTGGCAGCGTTTATGTTTTTCAGCTCGTTGGCTGAATCGCGTACGGGACTTAACGCAGCGCGATTTGTCGCGACTGCAAATAGACCATCGACGCGTCCGACGTTTAATAATAACATTTGCTTCGGTGCCCGTCATTAGAGAAGCTAAACGCTCGGAATAAATCACGCGCGACATAAATCGGCTCGCGCCTACGCGACGGGTTCATATTCGTCGTGAGGACTTTATAATGCCAGACATTGCCGACGCCGAACACGAGGAACGTCCATTCCAGCCAGAGTGACTGACGGCGCTGGAGACAATAAAGCCGTCCGCGTAATAATTCACTCGATTTGCGAGCGCATTGTCTGCTCACATTGTATCGCATCCTGCGACTTATTAAATATTTATACGGCGTGCGTGTGCGTCCAGCCCACGGCCTTCTCGGACGGCGCGCACCGACGACGTCAATCGAAAACTTTATGGGACATTAATGTCGAAACATCACATTAACTGCGCAATTAGACGCGAACGTCTTGCAAAATGTTACACACTTTGGGACACTCGTAACGTCGATTTAAAACTCCAAATTGGTTGTCCCCCTGACGCCAACGGTGCCCGCCGAAGATGCCCTTTTCGCAACTTTTTCGATCAAGCTTTGCTCTACGCAACTTTTGATAGGCCTCAGACTTTGCATTCATCTCATTCATCACGGGTTATGATATAATGGAAGGCATTTAGATAGTCCGCCGCCTAACGGCGAGCCCTGGCGGAAAATTAAACGACTTTTCGAAAGTTTTTCCATCATTTAGCGCGGTTACTTTTTCGCCGAGGCTCAATTTTCGCCTGTCTCCATTCGCCCGACGCTAGACTCTCGACTCTCTCCACTCATCTTGTCCTTGCAGCTTGTGCGCAAGGACTGAAACGTAAAACTAATATTCGACGCCTCTCTAATTGTGCAAAGATGGTTATACCTCCGGGCTATATAATTTCGCGCTCGGCTCGATATTTAAAATAGAAACTTTACGCGTTTCTCAGAGAATTCCAGCTACGTCCACTTGCGAATGCATTTCGCGGAACTTTTCGGAAGTTTGCCGCTGCCCTCGTCCTCGGAGACGCGCACTTCGCGCTCGAGGGCAACAGGCCCGAGATGCGCTTTGAGGATGCAGACTTAAATATAGAAATAAATGGCGGATTTATGTTCATTATGGCGTTGGCGAAACGCGCACAAGACGTCGTCCATCATGTCGTGGAGGAGACTTCGCGACAAGATAGATTTTATGGCCTACATTAAGATAAAATTTATTAAATGTTTCCACAACACCGGGGCATTCACTCGCAACGCAACGCAAATACATTGTCTGTCTAAAGGTTTTTGCGCGTGAGTTTACGTTGATTCACAGAACAGCATGAATAAAGGCGCCTTTTACCTAATACCCGTTCTTCATTTCGATAATAACGCAATTCGCAAAAATAACACTTTTAATAGTTTACGAACGACGCTGTATTAATGATGCATGAACTTAAAACGCAATAAATTATTGTAAGTGCCTGCTGTAAAGAAGACATTATTCTAATAACAAAGCGCAACTATTACTTACATTGTTTTGTGGATATTAAATTTATTACATGTTTTGAATGTGTAATTGTAACCGATTAATTCGCCTATTGTTTTATTGGTAGTTTCCGACCGAATGACATATTTAATGTCATAATACCTACTAAAGATATGTTTCACTTTGTGCGTTTTGAAAGGTATACAGTTGTACGCTCTAAGAGTTCGCACGACTGGCGTATTAACATTTTTTAAACGCACATTCTATTATAAATTAACTTGGCGAATATATAATTTATTTCTCGTTCTGTCATACTTTCAACCGATTGACTCGCCTATTGTTTTATGCAAATTAGCTGTCGAGTGACACATATAATAACTGTTGATATACAATCACTGCACATTAGAATGTAATAATTTCCTTGTTCTAATAAAAAAAATCCGCAAATCAACGTAATTTAATAATTTATTCGAGGGAATGTGAGTGTTTAAAAAAAAGTTTATTATTGCATTTATTAGTATATATTTGAAAATATAAGAAATATTTTTTCAAAAAAAAAAACATCAAAATTACGGCTCCAGCCTTAATTGAATAAATAAAGTGCGTTGCGCACTCTACGGCCCTGTTAAGTGATCTGTAACAGAAAAAATTCTTAAAATAGATAAAATTTGAAAAGTCTTATAATTTGCCGATTTGCAAAACACTTTTTCACACAGAAATTACGGCCACTACGAAAAAAAAAACCTTCTTTTCCCGTTTTTTGTTGTTGTTTTGCTTTAATGTTAAAGAAAAAGAATAATAAACAATTTTTGGTTTTTAATAACTTCCTAAGGGCCTCCTAAATTAAATAAGTTTTAATTTGAGCCGGCATCAAAATCGGTTAAATCATTGAAGCACGCAATCCCATTGACCATAAATTTTCAAGACCCTAAGACTAAATATAAAGCAAAAAAAAAACCTTTGCAAAGTTAACCACGGTTTCTTCCAGCCACGGTTTTAACATGGAAAATTTCTTAAATACGTACGACACCCAAAAATAGATATACATTAATATTTGGTTAATTTACACATAAATATAATATTTGATACCAAACGCAACCACTTTATTTTAGTTTATAACTATTTTAAATGCAGTTTTTATATAAAAAGTTTCAATTATAAAAATGTAATTTTTATGTACCTGCGAATCGATATATTAAAAACGAAAGATGCCATCGAATATTAAATGCTACGCGAATAAAATTAATTTTCAAGGTATTTTAAATTTGACCAAATATAACTTTAAATTGCAATTTTCCCATAGCTGCGTATCAAAAATGTCATTAAACGTTGTATCATTGGAAAGCTCTTGAGAAGTTTAATTGAATGATATCAATACAGTACGGAATATTCACCATAGTTGCTCGATATATGCATTTAAAAAATGTTCCTTGTTGAACCAAACCGTGGCTAGAAAGAACCGTGGTTAACTTTGCATGGGTAAAAAACATATGTTTTTAACTAGAATCTGCCTTTAAGTTTTAACTTAAGCTTATCAGTTTGCAATCTTTGCGCAAACGATGCAGAGCATGGCAAATGCAATAATTTCATTTGCATTCGTTTTAAACGAACGATCATCAATAACGATTTCAGCGAGCTTCTTCGTAAAGTTTTAGATTGGTTTGCGTAGGAAATAAATAACGCGTTGGTTTGAATCGCAATTTGCAATCGAAGCGCATGTAATAATAATAAATTTGATTGAATAACTAAATACGGAGTGAACGTGGCAGGACGCCTTTGCATCTGCACTGCGCTGGCGCTAATTGAATGCGGTGAAATTATCGGCGGAAAAATGAAAAATTTACGAGCGCGCCGGCTTCGCGTCGCGTCGCTGGGCAATTAATCAACGGTCGCGGTTTTAATGCCTCGATTCCCGCGAACGAGCGAGGAGAGAGCGCCCCGAGCAAGCGCTCTCGGCCGCGCTTGATTATTTATATATTTATTACTTATTCAAGCGCACTAAGTCGCAGCAGACGCAAATAGTTGCAACTTGCGCATATTTGCACGCATTACTCGTATTTTTCAGGAGCGCTCCCGACTTTGATTTATGCCGGCCGTATTTCAGCCGGGAAGGCACGACAGGCCGTCATTTTCGTAATAATATTCATTTGGTAGCTAAATATAACTGCAAACCTGACTAAATCATTTCGCCGGTCTGTCGAACGGTTGGCGGGCGCGGCGAATTTATTCTTCTTTGTTCCGCGGACGCGTCGGGGACATTTCGTTGGTAGCTTAAGTCGTTGTGCGTGATTAATGGCGCGTGCGCGTTAACACAGATGTCAGGAGTGCGGATCGGTCGCCATTAAGGCGGTCGCGCTGTCGCACAATGCGCGTTTGTTTTCGCTTCGGCGTGGTCGTCGTTTTTACTAATTGCGCGCGGCCGTCGCGACGATAAACGATTTATCAAAGCGCTTCCCCGAGCTCGCCCTACCGAATCCGGCGGCGCGGATTTCAAACGAGAACAAAACGAAGCTAACTACGTCAACAAGCAATAAGGGGCGCGCTACCGAATAAGGCACGCAATGTTTGCTTAACCGTGGCGACTTCAAGCCTGCTCCCCGAACGTGGGGAGCAATAAAAATAGAAGCGTACTGAAATAAGTAGCAACTTGTCTTCGGATGGACCGAAAAACGTAATTGTTGAATTTTCTAAAATATCACAGCGAAAAGAAGAAAGAAGAAGACGGCTTATAATTGCCATAATATTAAAAAACCAACGTATCGAGAGTCTGAAATCATCCCCAGAAAAGTTTGGTGACGAGAAAGTTGATGCAATGTGCGTTACTGTGTGCCTTACTGTGTTGGATTGAATGGCGGGAAAAGGAAAAGTTTGAAACTTCGTTGCCGTTGGTCGCCGCGCATGAGAGTTAATAATCAATTAGAGCGGATGGAAAATATCGACGCCCTGTGCCAATGGAAAAGTAATGTTTTCCAATGTTTATTTGCGGCGATAAAGTGCGCACACGTCGTGAAAGGCGCGTACCGCGCGTCCATACGAATTATCGGCGCTATGCAATTTCTTCGAATATCGTATGGGAGCTCGAACTCGAGACCCAAGCAAGATTCGAGGGCATAAAAGGTAATGAAGTACCCGGCAGAATGGCTGATGGGATCACTGAATTTGATCGCGATTTGAAGCAAACTTCAACATCCATTTCTAACCTGGTTAGAAGCGTCATAAACATGACAAAAAATGAATTTACATAAATTCCCTCAGGTTGATAATATTTTACTCAGATGCCTATCCTAGGCGCAGGTCGTGCTAGACTCCGGGCGCAATTTAAATGATAAATATTTCCGATATCAACGATATGAGCGAAAGATGCACGGGCGATTCCTACGTGCCCGCCGACCCGATATGCGAGACGCGCGCGCGAACCGACTGACTGAATGTCGCAACCGCATGCGATCCTTCGCGGTAAATCTAGTTTCTGGCTGGGAAATGAAGTTATGCGTTCCATGTATGCACGTACGACGCGCGTACCGTCTCGCCGCAGACGTACAAATATGCCGAAACGGAGGAGACCGCCAAGCGCTAGGCGGCGACGAGGGAAATTTAAATTCAACGCCGCGACGTGCAATCCGTGGCGCGAGGACATGTCCGTGCCCGCCAACGCAGACCACCACCACCACCACCACCACTAAAATCTACTACCGACTCGTCCGCAATCGAAGATTTGCTCTAACCGGCAGCATTATTTGTCGCACGAGAAAGCGCAAATTGTTAAGTGATATTCGAAAAACGTATTTATTTAGCTGCGGATGCCGAGGAAGACGACGTCGTCTCAACATCCACGGTAATTTATTATTATCCTTATAAATATTTATGACGCCTTTCGGAAATGCCCACCTGTCTCGCCGGCGCGGCAAGTCCCGCAACCTGAGAAAGGCGACGTTGCAAAACGAAGACGCCGAAATGGAGGGAACGCAGCTTTTGCCACGCGAAGAGGAAAGCCGATTAAAAGTGAAATCGCGTCGCGCGCGCGCCTATTCATTTCGATTTCCATCCCGCCGCCCTTCTTTCGCACTTGGCGCTCCTCATTCATTCATTTCGGCGTTCATTTGCATCCTTCGCCGCCTACCACCCCGCCGACACGGCCGCGGCCGGAATTAAGCAAACCGCTTATAATTGAATTATTCATTTCATAACGAATTGTTTTTGCCGTTGCGCTCATTCCGACGTATTTTTTTTGCGCGCGCAGTAACGATGGAAGCAGCTCGCGGAGAAAAACTCGGCTCGATGCGCCGCGTGCTTTGCATTTTTCATTTCTCAATTTCTCGATTTCCCAACGCGCTAACTGCTCATTAAAAATTTCATCTTGATAGCTTAATACCTTGATAATTGCGAAACGCCCGAGCGGAATTCCTCAGGAAAAAACTTCCATCGTGCATGTTGGCATTGCGTTGTCATAACGCGGGTACCAACGGCATTTTCTTCAAGTATAAATAAACTTTAAACTAACGCAAGTGTCCCCGAAGGCCCCGACCGCAGTGCCAACTAACATTTAGCTTGCTCTGCTTAATTGAAATTTACAATGGCGGTAATAAAATAAACCGCGAAACGGTAACAAGGGAAACAATTAAACAAACTCGTTACCCGTCGGTTACTCTTTGCCTCTTCCAGGCCGGGGCCGTTCGTGTCGTGGCCGGTGCTTCGAAGAGTCGTAAATTTTCTAATTGGTTAATGTTGGCCCAACCTATTTCGTGCAATTATCCCCGTTTCCAATTACCCAGCACGCTTTTTATCGCATGGCCGACTAATTCACCTGGCACCGCGGCAACACACAGTTTTTCGCTCGCGCATCGCCTCGCACGGAGCAAAAACGAAGACCTTCGATGCCTAATGAATTAAAGCTCGCGCACGTTGTGACCCGCGCCGCACCGAAGGTAACATCGCGCAGACAAATGGAAATGAGTCGGATGCCCGTTGTTGATGAGACCGAAGGCGCTGTTTATTTGACAAACAGGGAATTAGCATACTTGATTAGCGCTTGTTTGTTCGCTGCTCACCGAAGTAATGTAAAAATAAAAATGCGACGCGCGGAAAAGGGATTAAAAGCTTTTTGTTGTTTTTGCGCGACAAGTACAGGCCGGTATGGTTTTAGCTGGTGCTGGGACATCGGCGTCGATATTTTCCAAAAACCATCGATGTTCACGTTTCGATGTTTTTGCGACCTGCGATGTTGCAGTCCTAAAACAATAAATATTCGTTGTCACTCACAATCAAACCCAGTTGTTTTTTAATGGGACTCACACAAACTTTTGATATCCCTGTCCCTATCAGTTGTTGCCATGTCGCTAATTAGGTACTCACAAATTAATTGCAGCGACAAGCATCGATTTTGAACAACATCAAACATCAATTGTCAAACGTCAAACATCGATGTTTGAACTTCGAATTTTTTCTGACGAGTATCAAACTAGCAGTGCCATCTGCCGGTTGATAACCCCCCACAACGCGAGCATGAATTTTAATCTCGTAAACGTTATTTACTGCGTGTTATTGCAATTAATTCGCAATTAATTCCAGGGCGATCCGTTTCTCGGCGAATTTCGCGTGCGCCTCCTTAGTGCTTTTATACGTTCACGCATTTTACGGCGCAAACGCTTGTCATTTTCGTGCGGCGCGCCGACGCCGCTCGCATGTCCGAAAAGACGCTTGCCGCGGTGTGGCGCTGCGCGCGCTGCGCCGGAATTGCGAAATGGTTTTTACGACGCGATTAAATTACACAAGCCGCCCGGTAATTTAATACATAACGTGCTCGTGTGCGCGCTCGCGACGAATGCGGACGCCGCCGATTTTTATGCCCTCTTCCCTTTCGCATTGTCGCGTTTTATCTCTGGCGGCATTGACGATCCCTGCGCAATATAAATTAAAAATTAATGCCCGAAAGCGCGTGCAAATCGCGCATATAAAGATACGTTGTCTATTTTATACGTTTATAATTTCCGAGAAGGATGACAAAGGCACGCCAAGCGCGAGACGACTTTTTAAGGCGGTCGCCCGGCGGCGGCGCGGCGCGGATCCGCAAGATGCGAACGCGCGCCGAAGCGGACAAGAGAGAGAGAAAAAAGCGCACTTAATTAAGGCTTTTGTTCGTTAATAAAGGATTTTCGGCAGTCCGAAGCAGGAATTAAGCAATTACCGAGCTAAAATTTTTGCGAGCTTAAAAAAGTGTCGAACGGATGACTCGCGACCAACGCACCGAAGTAATTATTAAATAAGTAACAATCTTAAATAATTAAGTTGCAATAAAGTAACAAATATCATGCGCAATTATTCGTATACTTTCGTTGCATGCATCTAAATAATATTTAGAGCTAATTTATTTAATTAAAAATCGAGACATGCGCATTAACCGCCCGTCCGATTCTATTTCGAACTTTTTGCCATTTCCAGCGGATTCCGGGGCGCGTTTCGTGGGTGATTGCTGTCTGCACACGTAACGCCGAACGCGGACGTCGAAAACAGCAAGAATTCGCATTAAAACTTTAAATTACTCCTTAATATTCATTTCATTACGTTTCTGTTTGCGCCTTCTCGCGGCGACACGACCGGGACGCTTTTCGGGATGGCGCGTGCGAAACTGTGCGATTGTGCGCAGACTGTAAACGCGACCCTGGCACGCACCATCCCGAAGCTGGTGTCGCAGACGAAAGCGTCCGGGAAATTCCGACAACGCGCTCGGAGGAAAATTCGCATTAGCGCTCGACGTCGGAGCGCTTGGATAATCGTCGCCCACGTGTGGCCGGAAAAAAGTTCCCAGCACGTAGGGCTCTGTTACAAATTTGTAACTTGGTGGAATGCGAAGAATTTTCAACTTCGTCGCCCGAAAATGTCAATGTTCCTATGCAAAGGCATGAAACTAAGAAACTAATAGTTCGCAGAGGGCCATCTCGTTGAAGGAGTTTGGACCATGAATCAACATCCTACCAGATGTGACTGATCTCATCACACGCCTGTCAGGATTTGACGTAAAAATATTAGCTATTTAATTACATTCTCCGTTTTCGTTTAGCATTTTTTTGCGCGCACGCGACGCAAATTGCGAATTGCCCGCTGCGGGATTTTTCCATCTTTTCGTTTCGCTTGAGCTGTCATTCTAATCTCCAATTATCCAGTTTATTGGACACATTCCGTTCGCGATGCGCGGCGGCGTCGCGTTCGCGGCGTTTAATTTGAAAAATCGCTTCGCGCCTCGTCGCTCGCCCGACGGGAAAAAGAACAGCAAGAAGGACGCGAACGAGCAGGAGGAACACCGCGCCGACGTGGCGGCGACGGCGGTCGACCTATACTATCTAGGACATTCCCTCCCTTAAAGCCTCCTGCCGCCGAACTTGTGATGAACCTCCGCCGAAGTTCAGCCAATAGTAAATTGATGAATTTGCGTCACATCATCCGCCAAGAGTGGGTGGTGCCTACCCATCAACTTGGAAATTACTTTCCATCTTCTCATTTTTTAATCTTCCTTGCAATAACAATTTTATGTCTCGGAAAGTTCAAGTGCTGCAAATCTTAAATCTAAAATCCGTTATTATTCCGCTGCTTGTTATTCAAACCGAGAAGCGAGGAATCCGAGCGCGAAAACGCTCGAAATGACAAAAGAAAAGGTTCATTGCGATAAAAATAAAAAACGACGCCTCCTCGGAGATTAATAAACCGAAATGTATGACCTCGGTAAATAAACGCACTCGTGCCGGGAATATCTTGAAGAATAGCCTCGCACGCGAATCATAAGAAACTTCGTGAATTTTATGCATCAATTATTTTTGCTTTTACATTTCCCATGCCTGAACAACTTTCAGTTGCTTTCAGTTAATTTTTAATACAATAATGAACAAGAAGGTAGACAAATACGTAGGTACGAAATAAACAACAAAAGATCAAAGCGTTGCCATGTTCGCAACGTCTTTGATAAGCTCATACAACTTTCCGCTTAATAAAGAACAAATTCCGCGTAAACCAAGTTCTACTTGTCTTCTGTGCTTTGAGAATTCGTTAAACTTATTACACACCGTTTAGCTGGAAATGATTCACCATCTATTATATACGTTAGGCATTTTATGAAGCGTAGCAGTCATGTTGGTTGCATACGATTTTGTGGAAAGTCACGCCTCAGCAGGCGTCATAAAAGTGCGTATTGTGTTACCTATTAAACGCGTCGTGCTGACGGGATTAACGAGCCTCCATCCTCGCTCCCCACGACACAGAAGTTTTCCATTTGAAATGATTCGAGGCATAGTCATACACAAAGCTCTTCGCACTTTCACGGGAGCTAGGAAAAACATTCGAGATGTTCAAGAATCAGGATCGTCACGTTATTCTAGTAAACGGGACGTGCGCAACTTGATAAACACAATAATTTGATTCTATTCATCTGGTTTGTTTGTAATTCCGGAATTTTCCTGACCATGTATTCAAATTATTTATTGTTTGCGCGTCCATCCTGATGGCGCGCATTGTGCGTGGCGTCGCAGTGAGTGCGCACGGCGAGTAAATAATAATCAACAATTTAATAATAACGTAGAAACGGTGTGAGGAAGGAGCGGAGAGAGCCACACTTGTGATGAGTCACATCATTCATGTGCAGCGTGCATGCAAACGCGCTTAGTTGCGAAGAAAAGCTCGGTTACGAACAACAAAACAACGAAACTGCATTTCATCGTTTTATCAACAGGCCACAGAACGAAGAGGTGCAGGGAGGGAAACGACGAAGAGGCGACTTCACCTCGCGTCTTAATTGCGACGCAATTGTGCGCTCGCCGCGCACGCACCGACCGTCCTTACACATAATACAACAGTGGCATTGTCGCACAGGTGTCAACTTTAAACGTGAAATTTCCTAAGATCGACGGCCCGCATGATGTTTTGGATCAGCGCGTATTTCTGCGATTTGACGCGGCGAATTCGAGCGGTATCGATGTTTTTACAGCTCCGGCGTTCGTTTGGCGTTCGGCTTTGGGCGGCGAGGGTGGCGTGATATTTACTTTGCGTTTCGGATTGTTAGATCGTCCGCGTTGTTCCACGAGGCGTTCGGTCACGATGCGGCGGCGGGAAAGCTGTCGGATTAGTCGTGCTCGCCCGGTGCGTATAACAACATTTCCAATTCCGTGTTAGATACATAAAAGCCGCGCGCCCAAAGCCGTCCCCGAAATCCTAAGTTTTTTGTGCCTTTGTTGCGTTCTGTTGTCATCCCCAGCGCGGCGGAGAGATGCTGGAAAATTCCAAAAACGAGAGGCGACAATTATTTTCTATACCATCTGTTCGGGAGCGCAAATCTCGCAGTCAACGGTCAAGATGCAGACAAACGGCGAAGAAAAGCCGGTGGGAACGTGTAGTATACGCGCATGATTGCGGTGCGGGCGGTTGCGAAAGGGATTTGACATTCCGAACGATTTGCCTTGGGTGGAGGACAACCGAAGTGTTGCTCTTTGTCTGCATTCAATTGCGTGGCGTGCGAAAATTTAGGATGGTATTTGCGTCTCCAATTTGCTGTTGCGTCTGTGCGCGATTTTTTCACCAGCGAAATTTGCATAAAAATATATTTAGAACTAAAAGGTTCGCGTTTGTTGCCGAGGATTGAAATCATGAAAACGGGATTAAAAGAACGAAATTGATTTTAACCGCGAACGCTAAAAACCACTATGTTTTCATCAAGCGCGAAACGTGCGCAATGCATAATGCAAAACGCCACGTGGGAATCAGCATGCGGCGCATCCCCGACTGATTTATAATTTCGTTTCGATGTAAAATTGAAATTTTCACAAATCGTACAAATCAATAATGCATCACACACAGAACTGTACTCCAATTGCCTGACCTGTTCTAATTTTAGCCCACTTAGGAATATAATCGATATTTCAAACAACCCCGACAATGACTTGAAAATCGCCTGTAGTGGACGTCATATTATCGCACTTCGTTGCTAGCGTGGACGACACGTAAACTAGCGCAGTTAGCAGAGAAAGTAATATGCTCATGCATAATTCAAACCGCCGATGGAAAAGCGCCGATAAATATGAGTACGAGAAGTGTAACAATGCGGCTGTCAGTCGTTAGTTACCTTGCGCCCACCCCCTCGCACCTGCCGCGCGACTTCGGGCGCGTGGATAGCCATTATGCACAACAGCAAATCCGTTACACATAATGGATCACTGGCGACGGTGGAAAAGCGACGTCGAACGGATGGAAGCATATCGTGTCGCCGCTACGAAAAAAACTCGGCGTCGAGGGCGTTTACGTGCACGGCTCCTGTGTCATGATCGCTTAAGATATCGATAAAGGTGGAAAAACTTATTCCGCACGCCGCCACGTAGTAATAAGCCATTCCTATATACCTGAAGGTGGCAGATTGTTCTCTAGCATGTGCAAAACGCGAGCGGAAATTTGCGCCCGCCCTAACGTGCCAGGTTTTATCGACGGCAAAAGGGTGCGAACGCCGCGCCGGAGGCTGAGGTGTATAAACAGTGCATAAACAGCGTATAACGCGGCGTAAATTGAAATTGGTGGCATTTGGGGGGCGGCGAGCGCGGTGTAAAAACGGAAAATACGAGCGCCGCACCGCTTCGCCACGCCGGAATGAGTGAACCGCGCGATATGTATATATTCAATGCGGTATCCGCTGGCGCTAAGTGCATTATGATGTATATTTATATACCGATTTCGTCTCGTAGGTGTTTTTTTTGCTGCGCCCGTATTTTCAATGCACGCCGCCGCCGCCGTCGCACTACTTTCCTTGCCGCCCGCACAAGAACGGCGGGGCTCCACGCCATCGACACGCGTAAGTGCATCTACGTGTTAGACCAGCGCGTATGTCGGCGAAATGCCTAAATGAGAAAGTATCGAGAATTACCCGGAATACAAATGATGTGGCTGGGAAAACACGAAATTTCTGTAAACAAAATTTGTATCGGGCAAATTTTCGTCGTCAAACAGACAAAACTTCTCAACTTTTGAAAACAAAATATTTAATAGGGAATTTTCGGGTAAATAGAGACACAAATAACCAATAATTTCTTTATGTAAAGTACACTACTACATTATATATTAAATTATCTATTATTTGATACCAAACCAAACTATGTTATTTAAGTTTATATCTATGTTAAATACAGTTTTTATATAATAAGCTTCAATTATAAAAATGGGTTTTTGAATCTAACTGCGTATTGATATCTTATCACATGCTCTAGAAGTTATGCCAATAAAATCAATTTTTAATGTATTTTAAATGGGACCAGAACTAATTTCAAAATTTGCAATTTTTGCATAGCTGAGTATCAAAAGTGCCATTAAACGTGGTGTCATCAAAAAACTAGAGAAGTTTAATTGAATGATATATATATATATTCATCATGGTTGCCCGTGGTTGGAACGAACCGTGGTTAACTTTGTTGAGGTACCTTTGATTCTGATTCCGAATTCTGATTCCAATATTGTTATTATTTTATATGGGGATTATCTAGTAAACCATCATATTATATTAATATAATCGTTGGTAAGCAAATTTTACAGATGTAAATAACTATAAGATGAATATGCTTTAAATCTGCGCCAAAACGACTGATTTTACCTCGATAAGAATGGAAAAAAATAAGGATCAATCACGTCCCTAAAGTAGTCGTATTTTTTGCCGAAATCTCGTGCTTACAAAGCAATGCCAATTAATAATTTAAAAAAAGTAGATATTCACTTTACCCGACTCTCCTCTATATCGAAATAAACAATTACAATTCCTGGAATGAGGAGTCATTGGGTAAAGTTAATTATGTTTCCAAAGGCGGCACTCAGATGCCTAGAGAATTATTAAGGGTCGAAGAGTCGGCGTGCTTCATTTTATACAATAAACGCATAATCGATCTAATAACGTCGACGGCACGTTGGGCACGCGGCACGCGCCCGCCGCCCGGAATATTTTGCACGCTTTTACTATGTTGGCTGCATGTGCAAAGATAGAATAATCTCTTTCCCAGCGCACGTTCGCCCCCAGTGTCCGGGTTTTAATATTGCTTTTCTCATAATGTTGCCATATCGGAAAACACTTTCGCACCGCCTCGAGGGGCGCAGGGCTTGCAGCCAAGACGTGTACTGATGTTGATAGATAAAGTAATCGCATCAAACCGTTATACGTTGTGTTAAAATCAACGAAAACAAAAAAAAAAGTATGAACAATACGCTTTGCAACATAAAATTTAATCCAACACCGTGTCGATTGGTAAATATTTACGCGGATCATCACGGTACGAAGGATTATTTGGAAATATTTCGCGAGATTTAATGAAAACGTGTTGCTGAAAATCGGATGTTCACAGGGTATTAACAGACATATCCGTTGTTTTTGTGTGCTGCGCACGTGGCATCCCTGATATTTCCAACAAATTGTATTATTTAGCCCTCGTCATTATTATTTGTTGACGACGTACTTGCTCCGCACGCCCCACACGTTCCGAAAAGAAGTAACATAATCATGCGTTGCCCATACGTGGCTTGCGCGTGGCTTGCGCGCGCTTGCCCACGGAGGGTTGCACACGAAACCATTCGATTCGCAATGTGAAAACGTGCGATAATTTCATACCCAATTAACCACAACTTTCTCTATTCTTCTCTTCTTCGCCTGCCGGTCTTCCCGTACATTTACGATCAAACAATTATGAAAACTGCTCGGAGCGTATTTCCCACAAAAAAGTCCGGAATGAACGTGACAACCTAAAAAATACCAACGTAACACCCTAAAACGTGGTGATCATGTTTAACGCGTTACTTCAGAACGTATGCGTGCCGGGCCGTTGCACCCCCGACAAATTTTTTAGTAGCAAACACCATCCGCGAGCGGGTGGTGGCGGCGACCAGGACGCATTATGTTCGACTTAAATTATAACCTGGACTAATGGGACATAATTGCGAAAAGCTTTTTGGCCCGACCGACAGCTTTAGAGCGGGCGTCGTATCTAATGGCCGGGCGCGCGTTCGGCGCATCGCCATCGCGCGATCAAACTTTTATAACGACCAAAGGCGAGAGCGCAACTTCGACGCGTCGTCGCCGCCGCCGCCGCCGCCGCCGCGTCTTGCCGTGTGGGGGCGGCGTGTTTGCTTTATGCATGCATGCGGATGCCAAGCGGCATGATGCTACGCTTTGCGAAAACTCGCAACTTTCGCGCGACCTAACTATTGTAAGTGCGGCCATATTTCATCATATTTTTCGGCCGTTTTGCCGGCAACCCGCCTCGCCTTCCGTGCCACCCTAGGAGGAGGGTTCATTGCCATGTGTTGTGTTTAAGTTCCAGCCGAATTTATGAGCGCACCTTATGTGTCTACGTGCGCCGCATGCGAAACGGAAACTGGAACTTTCGTCATTGATAATCATGGGGAAAGTAAATATCATGAAATATTATCAAGAAATTATGACAAAATTTCTTGTTGCGAATATCGTGACGTATCAAAACTTCGAAAAGTACATATTCTGAACGGCAAATTGTAACTACTCGAGATATTCAAGACGTGGATTATCTGATGCTTCAAGCTTCAAGACATTCAAAGCTTTAAAGTTTTAAAGTACAAAATATTTACTTATTTTTTTATTTCAAGTAAATTTTTGTCCATGTCCATATCTAATCCAATTAATGTCACCTTTCAAATTTAGTAACATTTCTACCTTTTAAATGATAAATATCAAACAGTTATTTTGAATATAATACAGTATCAAAACTTCTGAAAATTGACATTCTGAACTACCTGGAATATTCAAAACGTGGAATTATAGATAATCGGAAGATTCTCGAAATTCTAAAGTTAATCTTATTTACCTAACATGCATTTACAAATAGTCGATTTGGCATATTTTGTTTTCAAGGTAATCTTTACGTAAGTTGTAGTTTATTAGTTCCAAATACTAGACCATCTTCTAATCCTCTTACAGTCATCTGCAATAGATTGCAATATTTCTGAAAACAGCCATTAGTAACAGCAACCCCTTCTTAAACAATTTAATTTACGTTCTTACTCCCGCTACCACACCCTCTCTAAAATTTATATTGAACAAAATTCCAACCCAACAACTCAGTAATACGAGAAGGAGCCCAATCCTGTTACAATGGCCGAAAACGTGCTCTACCGTTACTCTCCCCGTAAATTCATGGGTTATCACTATCAAGCCATAGTACCCCTGATACCCGTTCATCAATGGATCTACCACACGCCTTCCGTCAACGGCCGGCATCCATGCAGTACACCAGAATCTGAAAGTCCGAAACGTGAAGTCTGCTATTACGAGAATCCCCAACCTGGTTTATATTACATTATTACCCCGTTTGGTGAAACAATCATCAATCAGATGCAAGTACATCCAGAAACGCCCCGGTCGACTACGTCAAAGAGCACTCGGAGGGACGTGTTAAAGCAGAAATATCAACGCCAGGAAGAGGAATGGACTGCTGTAGAAGCCCTGATGGCCTTAAGTCAAGATGCCACCTTTCTTCCACCACGACATAACTTACAACAGGCTACAACGCCTAAATTAAGAGGTTACATTTCCAAGGCCGTTCGTCGTTTGGAAACGCTCTTCGATGAAGCGCCGCTTAGGCGTATCAATCAGGAATCTGCAGCGGTTAAAGAATCAAAAGATGTTCTCCTTGATGGAAGATATGAAGACATTACTGATTCTGAATGGGAGAATTATGATGCTGATTCTAATCATTCTGATAAAGAAGATAGTGATCAAGACAGTGATGATGATGCAGGTGATGAATGTAGCGATGTTTCCACAGACTACAATCTATCCGACAGTGCAAGTAGTTGCGATGAAGTTGACTACGACAGTAATGTTTATATGGACAATGTTGATCACGAGGAAACAGTTATTTGTTAATTGGTAGACTATAATAGTGCAATATGTAATGTAAATTATAATAATGTGGTAATATTATGTAATAATGACAAAATAAATCTTTATTGTATACGTTCAATTTTATTTGCTACTTACTATTAACTACTGCTACAACAACTGTCATTAGGGCCAAAGTTTCAACATCGCCCTTTGTGATGTATTGAACCACTTAATAAATTTTCATTTCCATTTGTTTTATAACAAATCAATCACGCTGCAAAAGATGATTTTCTAGAACTTTGATGTCATAAATGATATCGGTCTAAGCTTCTTTAAAAACTTTTGAGAAAATTTTGTTGTGAAATGTAAAGTTCACCTTTAACCAGTTCACATACAAAATTTAAAGAAATTTACCATTTGTAATAATATCAATATCAAATATCAAAATTTACTGGACCCTAAATACCTTTGAAGAAGTAGATTTATCAATAATTTATGAAGAACTTCTGTGGAGCATTACATTTTCAACTTGACTGCATATGTCAAAGCATTTTCCTTTTACCAACATGCCACTAGTTACAGAAAAAAATCGAAACATTAAAACCTGATGACTGGTCAAGCTGATATCCTTTTATCTATTCCCATTATCTTTCTCGGTATTGTTATATAAAATTCTAAGTATTGTAACAAATTCTATCCTTGCATAATAAAATCCTTTAATCTTTAAGACCACTTATTCTCTTAATCAATACCCACCTCCCCCCAGCACCATTAAAATGGTATAAATATAATATGAGTGCATATTCTAAGTCTCACTCTAACAAGTTCAGTAAGAAAGTTGAAAATGTACGAAAACTTTAATGAAGACGACATGGACTTATCACCACGTCGCAATCCCGACCAGTTCAACATCAACGAGTGGCATCGCACACCTTCGTCCGACGATATTAGAAGCTACCAAAGAAAAGCCATCCGTATTGTAGGAGAATATCCTCGAACAGGGGGCGGTGTATACATTGTATATGAAGAATTATCACCATCGCCAGAAAGACA
>JAODGE020024158.1:0-12593 GCA_027574965.2 Ecitophya simulans
GACAAAATTGCTTAGTACCATTCGAATCTACGTTCAATTCTGCGTCGATTAAGCTAGTTTAATTGGATTTTTATTTTTTGCCATTTTTTGAAAAAGAGAGAAGAGGTACCTCTTCTCTCATTTGCCAAAAATCGAACGCAATGTTAAATTAGCGGAACATTATTTTAACTAATATTAACACTTCACTTTCACCCTAAACAATCCAGTAATGTTTTAAAGCAATATCTCAACTAATATTAACACTAAACAAAATTCAGTGGTGGCATTCGAATGTACGTTCAATTCTGTGTGGAGTAAGCTAGTTTAATTTGATTTTTAAATTTTTACATTTTTGGCAAAAATGCAAAAAGGTTCATGTTTAAAATCTTCCGAGAAAATCGCATCCAAAGTTTGGTTAAATATTTTACAACTTTGCAGTTGGGGAATACTTCCCAAATAACAGCTCAAACAGTATTTTTATTAAATTGATGATAGTTATCTTTACTAAAACGGATATTACAACCCATTTTGCAAGGCACGTTTTGCGAAATAACGTTGCACGTAATTTTAACGCACGTCCGGCTAATATTAACGACAGGTGAATCGAAAAAGTGAAATGAAGTACAATTCCCAATTTTCAACATTTTTGAGCAAATTTCTTTCACTATCATATGGTGTTATTAAATGCACAAACTAATATTGAAATATTCTAAAATTACAATTGCCCTCATTTACTTCCAAATCATTTGCAAACTGTAAATCAAAACTACGGATACAATCTACAAATAGAACCTGTAGTTATTTAACAATGAATAATATAATGATTTATTTTGCGATTGTAACAATTTACAAATATATTGTGTTCTGCAATATCCTATACAAAATAATTACTAAAGATAAAAATGTATATTTACAGGATTGGAATTTTCGTCCGCACTCGCGCTTCGAAACGTTTCTATTTTTCTCCGCAGCATAAACGTAACTCTAATAAATGTCATGTAGTTTTATATAGCTATTTCTTTATATCATATATCAAAAAATATAAAATTATTCGCGTATAGTTTCACTTTGGACTATGTACAAGTTGCAATCTGCTGCAAATAAAAATTCTTTCTCAGTTTGAATATAAAATATAAATAAATTGCATAGAGTGACAATTTCGAGTTTAAGCGGAATGCATAATTTTAGCGTGCTTCGATCAGCTAAATTTCTTGTTAAAAGTCTATTAAGGTATCATCACTATACTCCTTAGAAGTTCAATTCCTCCGTCGTTTTGGAGAGACGGTTGCTGTCGATTCGTCTCCGCTGACTGCGTCGCACAGCATCCGCTCGCCGATAAGGCTCGTTCTTCAACTCCAACAGGATGTCTTCAAGGGCGCCATTATACACTTCGTCCTGTTGCAACAGTTTCTTTTCTTGCACTAGACGCGTTTTGTGTTTGAGTTCGTTAATCACAGCTTCCTGTTAATCGAATTTACAAAACGTAACAAATCAGCATCAAAGAACAAACGTCACACAATACCGAATTATTCGGTTAGTGCCAGTAAGTGAAGTTTAGTGCGTCTAAAGTCTACTTACAGTTAGATAATGCTTAATTAAAATATGTGTTAAGTGTATCGGAAGTGCCTCGATGGAAATGTATTAACTGTTTTAACTCCCCTACATATGGTAATGTCGTGCGCTCAAAAGAAAAGATAAAAGTTGCTCAGAAGTGTTAAAGAAAACATGCATATTATGCACAAGTTAGAACACACATCGAAATTTGAAAATGTGAAAATATCACCTACCTGTTGTTTTTTTTGATTGACTTTATTCTTTTTCTCGACGTTGTTGTTGGATTGATTGCTTTTCAATGCAGCAAGTTCTAATCTCCTTCTACTTTCATTATCTTGGTCTGCAGCCTGTACCAATGCCCAATATCATTACTATGAGATCCGTACATAATAATTAACCAATTACCTTAAATGATTTTACAAATCTGACAAGTAATGAAAAGAAGGAGTTTGCATCTGTCGACCTGGGCGATTCGGCAAAGAACTCGACGCATTCCCTGAAAGCTTCTTGGGCGGTTTTCGAATCGTTCTTAAGTTTCCTTAACTTCTCTTCGGAGTTGCCTAAAAAGTCTCGCAAAATGGGATTGGAGTTTTTACCACGGAGTTCGGCCTCCTTCCGAACCGTTTCCATGTTCTTCTCCAATTCCTGCACATCAGTCATTATGTTTTCCATCGAAACTATATAATAAATAAAACAACTTTTTTTTATTACTGTTAATACTACTTGTTGTTAAAATATATTACCTGTAGCAGCCTTTTCAATAAAAGTTAATTCAGATTCAAAGTTAATAAGATCCGGAAAGTTTTGTCGAATTGTTGCAACAATATAGTTCAACAATGACGACTTCTTATCGTTGGATTTTGTATCAACTAGAGAGTCCAACGATTGAAGTTTGAAGCCATATGCAGGACCTCTCTTACCACTGTTGAGATAGTTACCAAATGCTAGAATAACTTCCAGAACACTTCGCAGTTTTCTCGAGTTCTTGACTGAATTTGATGCCGATATGATTGCGTTGATTTGCTAAACAATTAAAAACGTACTTATAAATCTGGAGAAAAACAAAATAAAATAAAAATGAGCTTTTAACTTACAGGTGTGATAAGATGAACGTTATCAAAAAAGTTCCCCATGAAGCACATTATAGACAACTTGGCGGAAATCCGTTCGACTTTAGTCAATTGCATCAAGAATCTATCTTCCTCTGTGAGAAGATTGGGATTCCTCTTCTCTGCCTGAAAGTCCCGATATGCTTTAACTTCCTGCTCTGTCGGAACCATCCTCTGGAGAAGCTCAACGTTCTCAAGAGACAAGACTTTCAAATCTAACTGATTTATAGCATTGACAATCTTCTCGACGGGCAGGTTTTCGAGTTTCCTTCGCGAGATTGCAATGTTCCTCAATCGAGTGTGTTCCAGCATCGAAATATTTTCTGGTTTCTTGTATCGTTTGCTGGGCATGCTGGTCAACCCATCCACTTCATTTCCACCACCATTTAGAAGAATGCCACCTGTTCCAATCTTGAAACGCTCCTCAAACTCGTTGAAATCAATTGCGGTGTGTAGTTTGTCATCATCTAATTCATTGAAAATAGTTCCTCTGACCTGGAATAAACAAAAATGGCGTTAATTGGAAGATCATAAAGTTGGAAATCAGTCATAGTTCATACCTGGTTTGGTTTCAGTGCCATCCAATTCAAGGTGGGCAGCTTGTGTTTCGTCTGCACCTTCCTCTTAATCGTCATCGCGCCGTCCGGCGCTTGCATGAAACCAGGAGCTGGCGGCGGGGGCGGCAGCAAGCCAGGTTTCGCAGGCGGAGGAGGTGGACACGGCGGCGGCGGAGGTGCCGCGGGCGGGGCCACCGGTGGCGGCGGTGGCGGAATGACTGGCGTGCTCACCGGCGAACACGTTGATGACGACGAACTAGGTGGAGTCATGTCCGATACTGAAACGAAGATTTGTTTTCAACCTAAGGGCAGCGCCAATACCATCCGTAACTCACGAGTTGCACCCTTGGGTAACGTCTTCGTGATCGTCTCCAACTCCATAATCTTCGACTCCAGCATGCTTTGCCTGTTCTGCGACTCCTGTTGATGCTCCTGGACCTTCTTCCGCAGCGTGGACATCTCTTCCTCGCCCTGTCGTCGCCACTCGAGCAACTCGTCGCGCTCCTGCCGGAGCGTGCAGAGTTCCGTCTGCAGCTCGCCGATTTTCACCAAGGCGTTGTGTTCCAATTCCGCCAGCCGGTCGTGCGCTTGTCCGAGCTCGTCTTCCAACTCGTTGACTTTTTCCAGAGCGGCCGTCTTCGTCTCGCTGTCCTCCATCAACGCCTGCACGTCGAAGACGTTATCCAAGTACGCGGAGATCTGCACCTGCAGTTCCTCGCTTTCGGTGAGCTTCAGCTGCTCGAGGTATTCGTCTAAACGCAGCGCGGTGAACTCATATTGCAAATGCACTCTAAAGTTCATATCTTCCACAGAATGGACGATAATGTTTACGAATTGCATACACGCAACCATGAATTCGATGTGAAACAGTTCAGGATTGAGAAAATACTCCATCAACGTCTGGAAGCGATGGCGTTCTTTCAGGATCTCTTTGAAATTGTCGAAGGCTGAAAGAATGATCACATGTCCGCCCTTCACGAGACAAATGGCGGCGAGCAATTCCAAAACGAGCGCCTTCGTGCGCAAACTCTTGTGGATTAAGCTCAACGCGATGCAATTGATCGCTTCGTGATGCTGAATCACCATGTTAAAACCGTACTGTAAAAAAAATACAACAAACGTCGGTTAGTTGGAGAAGTGGCGTGTTACTATCGTTACGACGTTATTTATGCGTTTCCAACCTTATTATTCATAATGGCGCGCATGCACATGATTGAAACGTGGATATCATCCTTGCTCTCGCCCATGTTCAGCTTGGCGGCGTGTTTGGAGCGACGCTTAATGCTCGGACTATCTGTCATCTCGATCGGCGGCCGTATGTAAACATTATTGAAAGACTTCTCCGCGATTCCGCATACTCCCAGCGTGGTGTTCGCGGTCGTGTTATGATTAAGTTGCTCCTCGGACTCGCTGCGGAACTCGGCAATTCGCTGCTCGTGCCGCATCATGCCCAGTCGAAAGTTTAAATAGTCGATTAGAACGTCGAGGCCTTGATTTTCATCGTTCAGAAATTCACGGACCCATCTGAAAGTCATTCACTATTTTAGTGCCTTGCAAATATTTGCAGAGCGATTGTCATGATATAAACTTACTCGATATGATTAGTACGTAACGATATTTCCAAATCCCTGAGGACTTGCGTTGATGTGGATTCTCCAACCATTTTTCTTTTCTGAAAT
Source organism: Ecitophya simulans (assembly GCA_027574965.2). Classification (NCBI taxonomy): domain Eukaryota; kingdom Metazoa; phylum Arthropoda; class Insecta; order Coleoptera; family Staphylinidae; genus Ecitophya; species Ecitophya simulans. Next base: position 4,879 of record JAODGE020024158.1, read on the forward strand.
TTGCAATAAATCAAATTATTATCCAATCACTCTACGTAAAGCTAGTGTCCAGTCATATTTTTCTTAACATAAGCATCATAGCAAAACATAATCAGAGTGAAAGACTTAAGAGAGTTCGCTTGATTATATCACTCCTCGTGTGGATTGACCGAGTCAGACGGAAAAGTACGTTTGATGCAAACGTTTCAAACGTTCATTTTTCGGTGCTAAGCGAAGATCTTACGCAATGCGCTGAACTTTATGAAGGCGCCGGTTGTTGGCGACGACGTAAAGACGTTGGAAAGATTCATGAGGTTCGCAGATGTGGCCGGTTGAACGAGTTTATTGCCTATATTCGGTCTGTTTACGCCGATCGTTTGCTCAAGATGAAGAAACGGAGAACATGCGTCGGAACCAGACGAACAGTACGTTTTCGAATTAACGAGGAAGACGACAAAAGGAAACAATCAGAAGTCGATGATACAAAGCTAACTTCCAAACGTTTGCACACATTCTCAACTCAATGTGATAATAAAGGACTTTCGGCCAATAAAGCGAAATCAACGTTGATGAATCATGCTCTGGTAGGGTTCAAACCGGAAGTGCACTTTTTGCATATCCTCTGCACCGCATTGCGCACTTGTACATTAAATGACTAACAAGACTTTAAATAAGTCACGGTTAAATTAATTGAACCAAATTCAAGTCCCCCTGCGTCTGCAGCAAAGCATACCAATTAGGCGTATTTTTAGGCCACGGAATAAATTTGCATACTCAAAATTGTTGGTGCGCAATTGCATGATCCAGTTTGATGCTATCTAAACAAATGTTGCCCGACTTGCTACTTTCCACAAAGTGTTTTTTCGGTCGATTCCTTGAAAATAATGTAAATCGGTTGCAATTTGCATTTTTATTCAAAAGCGGCGATTGTTACGTTAACTGCACCGCGAATCGGTACATAAAATGCAACGCGAGTAGTAACTTGTACATTTTCTTACTGGTACAAGGTCGTCGGATTCTGATAAAAAGTAAATATGCGCTTTGTACGAAACAATCGGTAAAATTACGTGCAAAGTATTGTGAAGCAGCAAAAACTATAAGAACGTCGTTTGGAACACTTACTCGATGACTTCTAGATGCCTTTGGGTCTAAATAGGTCTTCAGTTTGTTGAGATAATAAGAAGGTGGGTCTTTTGCCTGAACCATTTCCTAGAATAAAATAAAAAAGGATTACACAACGTTAAATGCACAAATTCGCAAGCAGAGTTTGATTTTAATTGAGCATGAAACAAAGTTAGTTAGAGAACAGGAATTCCTTCCACGACGTTTTTTTTAGCTCGGAAGCCTCCACTTCATAGTCGTTCGTGCCTCAGCGTCAGCTCGAACTTCCAAGTTAAGTCAAGCAGCTTAGAGAGAGCTTCCAAGGAGGGAGGCGACGAGTGGCAGAAGCTCGATGCTAATAATAATTCCGTGAAAATAAAGACTCGAGCAAGTCTGCGGGCGACTTGTCAACTTCACTTAACTCGAGTCGACTCCGAGCAACTTCATCTTTTTGCGTTGCGAACTAAAACTTCCTTTTCTTTGCTCTTCCATCCTTTAGTCTTTCGTCGTAGCACGCGCGTCGATGACTCAACGGCACTTCAAAGTTCAAAAATCCATTCTGCACATCGGACATTCAATGTGAGCGCGCCTAAATCGCCGAATGTCGAAGCTCACAAGTAAATGCGTTACAACTTGGTCGTAAATTACGGATATAGACGTCAGTGCTAAACACGAACGGCGTTAAACAGAAATGTTTTTACTTTAATTTCAGCTCCGAGCAGCGCGCTTCTTTTTTCCAACGCTCGACCATGATTCATACGCCATTGCTAATTATTAAGTTGACTTACAATTAACTTGACTTAACATCGCATGGCCACGCCATTTGCATACGCAAGAAAATGTTAACTAAAGTTCAACACCAAAACTTTAACGTCACGTCGACTTCGCCTTAACGTTGAACTTATCCCGAGGCGCACACGCCTGATAATTTAGCAAATTAACACGCTTCGAGAGCCTGCATTGAGTTGAGTCGAGTCCAAATTAATTATGTTCCATCGGTTGCCGGCCGGTGGAGCCACAATGAATGGTCTGTCGTTCAACTCCATGTGTGCCATGATATCCGCCTGCGATTATTTCGTTTTATCAATGTTTCGTTATCCAAGCAGATATATTATTTGAGTTGCGAATGAATCATTCGGAGGCCAAGGAGACTCGGTGATCTCCGGTGTTTGGAGACTTTAAGCGCGAACGCATCCTTGACAACGATGATATCATCGAACCACGAGTTGAGCGCGCATGCAATGAATTTCGCTTTTTCGATAATTCATATGTTAATTTTGCATGATAATTAAAAACGCAAACGCATATCACATTAGAAACAGCCAGCAAGTTATAACATTTAAGGTAATTACGTTGTTGTAAATAACAAATAACAACTTAACCTTAACCTAAATATTGATAACGCTATCTGAAGATATCATAAAAAGCCATAATACCCAAACCATTAAGATCTTCGAAAATTCCACGTTTAAAAAATTGCTAAATTTCCACCTAGAATGAATTAAAGCAACTTGTTTTACATTTGCCAAGTTTCTCCTCTTGTACGAGAGAACGAACCGATCAAAATGTCAGATATTCTATGACCTAATGCAATGACTTAATCGTGCGTCTGTCCACGTTTTACGCCGCGAGTGTATAATGGACGTTCTGACAACTACGCATAACTAATTGTCAATTAGTTAACCTACATACCACCTAAACGACGCGCTAACATAGCCCAGTATATCAAATACGGCATTATAAAGGCCGCATTCAATGACCCATGTTATTGCATTGTAGTTCTCCAACAAAATAGAAACTGCGCCGAGAGATGTTTGAACTTGCACTGTTTTAATTCATCCATCACAGCGGCAGCCATTTTCGTACTCAACTTGACTTACTTTAGCTTAAAGAGAAAAAATAAATAAATTAACCGTGTAAGCATATACGCAGATTTGTAACAGACGTCTCAACTAATTCCTGCTGTTAGAGACGAATTGCTGTGATTAGACGCTTGCGTATGTGTTAGGTGGTGTTCGTACTCCGACATAAAGTGAAAGTCGTAAATCAAGCCACCAATATGACCAACATGAAAGCCTGACATCAATGGCACGGACTGCGAGCAGAAGTAAATAAAGTAATATCCAATTTTTGCGCAAAAACCTGCTTTCCAGTGAGCTAATATTGATTATTATATATTTGTAGTAATAACTTGAAAAATAAATGTTACATAAAAACTAACATAAGCTGTTTTTGCTGGTGTAATCCAAATAAATGTATTCGAAAATCTTCATTTAAAATTCCATATTAAAAGTTGAAGAAAAATAAACTTTGGATTAGAGTCGTTTCCCGAATGTCAGGAGATCATCAGAAAGTTTCTATAAATATTTAACTACAAACTTCGCAGAATTTATAGATGGATTTATTAAGGCCATGCGGAAGTTACTAGACCTATGAGTCATCTTATCACAACTACTTGACTGACTGAAGCCGCTAATAAACTAACGGAACAAAAGTAAACAGGCGTTTAAAGACGTAAACATCGTCAAAATAGCGTTTGCAATTCGCATTATTTTTAATTATTTATTTATATTATACTAAATTGTCAAGCTAGGTCAAGTTGAGCTTGAAGTATCGTTCGGTAAGTCTTTAAAAAATGTTTTTGCGTTTCGCACAAATATTTAGCCCGCCGTGTTTAACGCGAAAATTAATGATTTTCGCAAATTTAACCATGTAAACTCTTAGAATTTCGTTTTCTACAAACAATCGTCGCTGTTTTAATTTCATTACAGTGAGTTATGTGGTTCAGAATTCAAATATAAGAAGATGATTAAGAAAAGCGAAAAACTTATATTCTAGAAAGAACGCAATATAAAATCGTGAAATTCGAGTACGCTATCCGATTTAGAGTTTAATAGCAAATACGATAGGACAGCATTTATTAAAATTTGCCGAATACGACGCTTTGTTAGCCTCGTTATTTTTACTTGCTAATTTAGCGAACCTATTACATTACGCTTATCTTCCATTTAATCTAAATGAAAGAATATGGCACCTATTTCAAGTAGTAACGGCAGCGAGCATGTCCTCATGTACTCAACTTCATAGCTTCACGCCACTCGGGCTGGAATTAGTTTAGTTGCGTCTGCAGGTTTGCGGTGCCGCGCCTCAAAATTTCGTGCCTCGTAAATGTTGCGTTTTTATTCAACTATGTACTTTGCAATTTCGCAACATTACGAGCACGTAAATCTAAACACAGTAATAATGACCATAATAAATAAAACAATATGAGCGCATGTGCCCAGCGGGAGAATATTAAATCTCGTCCAGTGAGTAATTAATTAATTGACAACACATTTTACCTCAAGTATATTTCTTATCGTTGTTGCAATATCTCGTGACTTACAATCATTTCCTTAATAAGGGAAAGGAATTTTATCGAGGAATCGAGAAGTATGTTAATGAAAACTAATTGTAAGCGGTTTTAATTTAAAAAAAACGAATAATCAACATACCTGATCACAAATTATATCCCATTTCTTTTCCGAGTCGTAATTCCTTAGAAGCTTCGCTTTATCCGGTGGTAAATCCATCGAGGCCTGTAACAAAAACAAACGCAAATCAGGAAAGAAGTACATTACCGAAAAATCGAAAATAAAGGTTAGGCAAGAAATTGCGTTCGCGTCTCTTGATGCGACGTGACATCGACATGGACGCTCGCAGACACAATAACAATCAGCGCTAACGTAAAACAATGACAATAACAAATTACGTCTTAATTCGTTACGCTCCGCGAGCGAAAGAGGCGCTGAAAACGCCCGAGAAAAACAACATTGTCTGCTTGTGCGGTTCGCATCTCTGCAGAGACATAAATAAACAAACGCACAAAACGAGAACGGGAACAATGCGCAGGTTAGAACAACCGCAGCGTGAATAATAACAAGGATGAAGTCATTAGGACACGGGAAAATACGAGGAACACTCGACGACATGGCGTTTTTAACGACAAAAACAAACAACAGCAAAAAAAATCGTCGGCAAAATCGTCCGAACGTCCGCAACGTAGAAATATACTGTTACCGACGACCACAATCGTCATAGATTTTGTACGTTACAACCCACCAAACAAACGCGCAGTTGCGCAAGGTAAATGTTTGCGTTTGTCGTAGTTATTTTTACAAGTTTGACGCGTTTCTTTTTAACGTTTGCGCGGATGTAATTTAACACGACACCTTAAATTTTCAATTTGCCACAGGACGCCACACGCTCTACGAGCATAAAACATGGCCCAACAGTGTTGTAATTACACCCGACTAGAAAATCGTAACCGAGCAGAGACCGCAAACTTTCCTACAAATTAAATCTTTTAAATGCCACCGGGGCGGAATAAATTGGGGAACTGATTGTTCGTAATTGGCCATGATTGCGGAACGTGTTGAAATAGCATTTATCCATTTCATGTGTGCAAAGCGGCCGAAAGAGTTGCAAGTTACAATGGTCCAATGACGGTCGGTGCATGATATTATTACTCATCATTAGCTACTTCCTTTAACTACGTCTCAATTGTCCATTGATGTTCCAACAGTCTTGACACATTGTCAAGTAAGTAAGGAATAAAATGCATGAAAAAAGTTTGGGGCAAAATCCAACCAGTATATGAAAATACCAAGCGGCTTTCACAATTACGACAAATCGAACAACTTTATGGAGCGATAACAAAAGTCGTTAAGCGTTATGTCGTTAAACCACACGCTCTGCGACAATCATCTCATTGTTATGCGTGGCCAGACGAAAAAAATCGTCCCAGAATAATCGACAACATACAAGGTGTTGAAAATTCCAACCTACCCCACACTAAAAATGCGACTTAAATAATTGTGATGATGATGATAGTCCCACCAAAAATGGTTCTATATAGAAAGACTGAAATCACGACCGAGCATGCCTCACGAATACAATTTATCCATTCGGTCGTCTAGGATCAGATGAAAGATGGGAGTTGCATGAAGTAAGATGTGAAATGCAAGATGCGGCGCTGCGGTCTGTTTAATTTATGCTCTCCTCGGCGTCGCGCATTCACCGACGAAAACTTCAATCATTCGTACGCGCTCGCAATCCAAACAAGATGCGAATAACATGCACGATTCGCAAAGCGCCGCGCGCTGTGCTGCGGGTTCAATTTGGAATTGGTTCGATTCAATAATTCGATAACGAGACGCGTTCCGGAAATACTAAATCATTCAGTTACTGAATTCAGTCCGTTACTCATTCGTGACTAACGAAGATGATAATGATGACATGCAATGGCTCGTAAGTTTAACAACCGAAGCCATCTCTGATATTTAAACTGTGTCAAAACGACGAAGCTCGTTAATTGTATATTAAGATGACAATCCAAAATTAATATTAATAAACACTAGCGTTTTCAAGTCCCGTTGGACTTTTCCAATTTCTCATGCTTTGGGTCGAATATTTTGTGAACATATTGGAAAACTTCTAAATCAGTCCAAGTATTTTAGACTGTACTACACTTTCTTACTATATAAAATTGTATTGTGTTTGAGTAATAAATCTTAAGTGTTTTATTATCTACATTTTCATCATTCTACAATAAATACAGGTTAGATAATACCGTGATTCAAATTGTTATATTATGGCCTACAGTTTTCATCAATCTAACAATAAGCTGAAATAAAATTAAGAGAGAAAATTGATTGCACTGGGCTCAACAATAAGTAATGACCGACTTTCCTGGTCAAATTTAACAACAATTTAATCAATTAAGATATCCCCCAATATTTCTAACGTTCGACCAGTTTGCCGATGCTCTGTTGTCAAAAAATAGCCTAGATTTAAACTTTAGAACTTCAAGGTTACGAACGTTAGCAAATGAAGAGGACAGAGGGGCAGAGAAGACACAGAGTTCTCGATTGGTTCAAATTTCATACAACTAGTGACGAGACAGGTGGTTAGTATAAACGTTCAATGCTTATTATTAAATCCTGTCAAATTGTTCGGGTGAAAACAGAAGATGAAAAAAATTCAACGCAAAAATTTAGAAAACTGCAAGTAAAAGTATCAAAATTGGAAGAATTTTAATGAAAAGATGCGAATGATGCAAAAAAGAAATAGACGATTTCCATGACAATATCGAGCAATATCTGATATTCAGTGAAGACTCTCCGGATATAAAAAAAAACGAGAAAAAGTTCGCCTCTGAACGGCTGGTATATGATATAAAAGAAAATACAAAATACTCTAAACTACGAAACAATAGACGGCGCCACTTTCTTTATTTCAGGACAATTTATCTGCTGCCCATTGAATGAACAGTCCAATATAAAACAATTCCCATTATGAACTGCAGCTCGCAAAAGTGATCCCAAGTCCTCCTTATCAACACAGATGATTTATCGCCGCATTGTCTTATTAATATTTGCGTCGTGTTTACATTTTTAACTCCGTGTCACATTGTGTGCATTGTGCCGCGATCGCAACGACTTCCAGAGCTTTCGTTCTCTCGTTCCCTGAAACTGCACGAAGAACGTCTTAATGGTTGTACGATGCTGTCGAGCAGCGCGAGCCACGTCGACGAGTGGAAGTGCGAGTTGAACTTTCAGAACTTTCCCGCCCGCCCTGCAAGCTTCAAGATGGCG
>JAODGE020024159.1:0-12812 GCA_027574965.2 Ecitophya simulans
TTTAAATTTTGCGCCAATATAGACACTAGCGCCATAGGTGATATCATCTAGAACTATACTTTCCAAATCAGCCTGAGCCAGCAAGAGTGACCAGTCTATATTAGTATGTTGTCTATGCTTTAATTTCACTTACATTTGTAAAAACAGGTTTCTCTAAAATATTTATCAAATAGTATTAGTAACTAAACTCGACCACAGAGGGCGCTAGAATGACAAATTTTGCATACAATTTTTAACATAATTAAATATATCATATTCGTTCCGATTACTTTTCTCAAATTATTATCATCTTACCAACACAAATAGAATAATTTTGAAACATTTTATTTGTTTTAAGCAGTTTGAAATATAAAGTGGTCAAACATATTTGACTTAACTTTAATAATACACCTGTTATCTCAAGAAACGAATCGAACATTAACATAACATCAGCCATCGCGATAACATAACGACGCATTCAAGCATACCCAACGACTTCCAGCAAGCCGCGAAAGGCGTACTGGGCGCATTGTCGACTTAAGTCAGTTGCTCTCGCTGGAAATGAAAGTTGCGGTTCGCGCGATTCAGCTTTAGCCGCTTTAGCTCGCCGAGCATGCACGAGCGTCGACAAACGGCAAAGACGAAGCGCACGAAGCAGTCGAATGAGTCGAGTCGCCGCAGTCCGCCTCCCCTCTCTCTCTCGTCCGGCCGCGCTGAGCGCGTTCGGCGATTGTCGCGCGCCTAGTGCCCAGCCGCGACCCGCCAAATCCGGCCACCATGGCGACGGCGGCGTACGCGACCAATTCCGACGACGGCGACGTGCGCGCACGCGAATACTAATTCGGACTAATTGGCGGTCGAGACGCCGGAAGTGACCGGAGCCACAGCGCGTTCACCGGACGGCGCAAATGCGCGTCCTCGTGCCGTGCGCGCGCTGACCGTCGGCGGCTTTTGCGAATAATCAGCGCGACCATCTCGAGCGCCGCAACTCTAACGCCGCCGCACTGGTCGCAGACTTAAGTCACGTCACTCACGGCATCATAACAACCGTTCAGGCGAAATCGCTTCTTCGCTGCTCGGCGCCGTTCCACCTGTTATCGCGCACAAAAAACAAAATCGTGTCGATCAATACCGAGTGATGTCCTCGGCGCGTTTATTAGCGTAGAGGTGTTTTGTAAACGTGACTGCGTGCGCAAGTTGTTTTGTGGCGGTGGCGTTTTATGTCGCGGCGCGCATCAGGTGCCTGTTGCGCTGAGCCCGGATCGTCCGGGCGCGTCCGGAACAGATGAGGCGCGTCGCCTGAAACGCCGCGACGCCGACGCCCGGCCTCCTTCCGCACGCCGCCAAGATGACCGCCGGTCTGTGGCGGCGCCGACGGCATTGGGTGCGCACCTTTTCGCTCGTTCTACTTTTCTATTATGTAAAGGTGAGTGAAACTGTAACACGCGTCTGCGCTGTCTTGTCGATCGCGCCGTGCGTCGTCTTCTTGCACGACGATGACGATGACAAGGAACTTTATCCGGCGATGTTGCACATTGTTGTGGGCATATTTATGTAATACGAAGCTGTTTTTCACGTCAAGTAATGTTTATAGTTTGTCAGGATGAGGATGTTATACGTGAGTCACTGCTAGCGCTGCGACTTAAGTCATTGTTTACGTTCTTGTCACTTGAATTAATGTCTCGTACAAAGTTTTCCAGGATTTTCGCCGTGGTAAATGTTGTGTTTTTGTTGTTATTTTATGTTCTACGCTACTGTTACGCGTCTTTGAACGTTTGCTAATTCGAAGCAGTAAAATTATAAAAGCACACATTTTTTCGCAGTTCACATATTCAAATATGCCGGCTAATGACCGAAATGAATGTTACGTGAAACAATCAGAAAGTGTCATACAATGAAACAATTACATTAAATATGTTTTTAAAAAATTGCTGATCAAAACCGACGATATCTAGTGATTCACATTTTTTATATTACAAATGTCGTTTTATATCTGAAGGACTGTAATTTCATGTTTTATCCTCACATTTCCTCGAAACTCTTGGGATTAACCTTTTATTACTTTTTTTTCAAAGATTTTTCGAATAAATAGTGCGCTATATCGATTATTTCTTTGCAAACACCGCATGCGTTCATAATTCTACAAATTATATTTAGATTCTGAAGAGCTGTTCTTTCTTCTTGAGTCCTTGCGTTTTATTAAACTTTTAGTTCATTTGCAGTTCTTTTATTTTAATCCTTTCATTTTTTTGCAAAGAATTAAACACATTCCGATCAGTTGTGTTAAGTGAGAAATTATAATATGCCACAAATATGTTTTCTACTGTAAATTTTTTTTTGTAAGCTTCTAACTATAAGAAACTGGCGTGACTTAAGTCAAAGTCACATCCAGTGCGTCGCGAGTTTCACATGAACAGGACTTCCTTTGACGCGACAGGAAACGAAAGAAACTTCTCAAAACTGACGTGTGAACTACTTTTTATTGCTTTTCTCTTCTCCTACTCCTTTGCGCCGCGTCTGGCATTCTTCAACATTGAGTATTCCGAAGCGCTGTCACTTGTGGAGGAGGTTGGAATTGTGGAATTTGTGCAATAAGTCTTTTTAAAGGGTATCATGGGGTGCTATTTGAAATATGAAAGCTAGCTAATAATTTTTCTAATAGTTTAAAACATGTACGTATAATGATTTTGAATTAACGATAATTTTATTGAAAAATGACATTTTGTTTTTGTATTAAAAATATTAAATTAAAAGATTTTGAGTGATCATTAATTGCCCATAGTATTAATCCACACCAAATCTACATTAAGCGCCGGAAAGTACGCAACCAAACAATCTTTTAAAAGGACTTCTCTAACCTCCACTTTTTGCTCACTCAGTTGATTTAGGTTACTCAATTGTTGCAAGAATCTATAATTATGTGCAATTCCTCGATCGTAATCATGATCATAACCAAACATTGGCGTTAGAAAGTTGAGTAAAAATTGAATTCTACAATTCCCGTTCATTTTCTATTCTTCACGACTGGTTGCCGTCGATAATTAGCGTTAATAAAGTCTTGGATGATTTCACATCAAGTAAATTATCGCATCGGCGAGTCGTCACCCGCTAACAGCCAGAGACAACAAAGTTTTCGACCGTTCAGCCTGGAAAACTGCGTCATCGTGAATACTAATGGCCAAAGCGAGTCGCGTTTCTCGTCACTTCATGCCGTTCTTGAGGCCGCGCTCACCTTCCTCGCCGTCTTCGCGTGTGCATTTCACTTAAAAAGTATTTGGAACACGCGCTACTCTCGAGTCGACATCTACCAGTTGACACAGGTGGATTGCGAGTACACTTGACTTGCTGCGGTTTGGTTTGGCATTGGTCGCCGACCATAATGTTGTCTTAACTCTTTCTTTTTTGCTCGACATGTTTAAGTCGTCCTCGCTCGAAGCCGAATAAATTAACGGTAGCGTCCCGCGAGGACCAAGCAGGACTCACCGGGCAACTTTTTTTAAAGAAACTTTAAGTTTGTTGTTGTTGACTCTAGTTAAATCAAGTCAACTTTATTATTACATAGCAGATTTGAGACGTTTAGTAATAGTGAATGATCGATGGGACAATGACTTAAGTCAGCCGTTAGGTAAACTTGATTAATTGCAAATTGTGAAGACAAATCCAGACGGAAATGACTCATCTGTCTACATTTGTGCTTCGCAACTTAGCAACACATCACATAATTAGCCACACATCTTTTTATGGCTTAAGTCTGACGATTCATCAACTCGAGAACTCGAGAAAAACGTTTTGGTCATGCGGATGTTACTTAACTATTGTTTCTTCCAAGTCAGCTCCTTTTTCGACCGGTTTTTGCTTTTAAATTCATCTTCCAATAAAGTCTATACTTTAGTTTGGTAAAGATAATTGATGTGTTATTACTTTTCCCGAACCCGAAACCGAACACATATTTGTAAACTGCGCATTCGCCAAATTTCGAAGTTGTTGTGTCTATGCTATTTTCGGCATCATCACAAACAATGAGCTTTGGTTAAAAATTTATTACTTATCAACAAACACCTTAGTAGCATAGAGTTTTGGTTGATTTTGTTTACATTCTCAACTTGCTTAAGTAGCATCTTGCGCTCAGTCGTGCGTTTGTACACATTTCGACTTAACATTGTTTCGCGTTGCGTCGCCGTTTCATTGTCCAGAAGTGTGCAAAGTAAACGTTTGGCCACTTAATTAATTTCTAATTATGCCGCCTACACTTAACCTCAATTGAAAGCAAACTAATTAGACGTAACTTAAAACGAGCCGCAGGAGGAGGAAACAAACAGTTTGAGCGTGCATTTCACTCGACATATCATTCTGACAAGGAGAGCTAAATATTGTGTAAAACACTGGCAAAAATCACGTAAATTGTGTGTGACGCGAAAATAATTATTTCCCAAACGTAAGTCGCAGAACACAACCATAATTTGTGCATGTTTTTTGCCTTTTCAATAGCAATTTATTTGGCGTGACTGCTGGCCGTGTGTCCAGTGCGACGCGCTGACGCGCCGCTCGCGCGCGCGCGCGCTTCGCACCATCTCATACGGGGTCAAGCGCGAGCGGCGCACCGGCGCGTTGAACCGGACTGCGTTACAGCGCAACGTTTGCTCGTGACTTTGACAGCCGTTTGCCGTTTGTGTCGTTCCGTCGAGTGCCATTCGTCCGATTTCGTTCCGTATGTGCGGGCACGCACAAATCCGCGCCCGGTTGCGCACGTCGCGTCCACGGACGTATGCAAAGCGGCCGGGCGCGCTCGCGCATCGACGGCGCGTCGGATTCGCGACGCTCGAGCGGGTACGCTAATTGCGATTACGAAACGCGCTTTGTTTCGCGCCCAGCTGCGCGGACACGCTTTATAAAGCGCACATTTTTGCGGCGTCCCGTGCGATTGTGCGAATGTGCTAGCGCGGCTTGTGGTTTTGCCGTCGCGGCGATCTCGGCTCGGCGGCCAAGAAATAGCAGCAACCGAGAACGAACGCAAATTAATCCTACAATTGAATTTCAATAAGTGGTTTTTGTCGCAACTAGGAAATTAGTTAGCAGCGTTTTTTTCGCGATTTATTTCAAATATTTCTTAACTATATAGTTTATAGACAAAGATATTGATGGACTAAAAGTGTTAAATCAAAATTAAGTCAAGTTTTTAGTTTATAAACTTTAATAAATTTGTCATTCTGTCACTGTAATTTAGTCGTGACAATCTTAAGACATGCAAGCATAAGAAAAATACTTGTGGGGAGAAATGGAAGCAGAAATAAAGAAGGCGCTCTTAAAGAACTACTTCTGAAAAAAAGGAAGAAAAAATTATTTTAGTATAGTTATTGGCATCCACCAATAACTATTAATAAAATAAACGCCTGTTACAATATTTTATTTCAATTATTATCTAGGAAGTTTTTAAGAAAGCATGGGCAACAATTTCTCCGCCCAGGACGGATGGCCTAGTGGCCCTTTAAACATACTGGAAAACATATAATTTACGTCATACTTTTTGGCACGGTTTTTAACATGGAGTTGAGCTATATGATTTATGGATACGTATTTTAAGAATGGACAAAGGAAGCCAAGCTCGAGACCGCGGAAATGTTGGGATGACACAATAGAGGAAATAATAAGTAAAAGGGGAATTAAGGAAGCAACAAGAATGCGCCAGAATAGAAAGGAATGAAAAGAATTTATTAAAGTGGAATAGCAAAATACATCCGACATCCAAAAGGCTAAAATTTTTTGATTTGATTTATAAATTTTTTTTCTAAAATTTAGAATCGTTTCTTAAATTCCGTGCAATGATTCTCGAGTTTTGATTTTTTCTTTTTCCAAAAATATCCTAAACAAAATTGGCGACATTTTGCTAACCGCCCACGACCTTCGGATTAACCTTAAATTTAAATTTAAAGTTAATCAATCTTAGCCCTTCTACAACTACGTTGTAGATATTTGGAGGTATTTTCTGAACCGCTCTTCTGTTTGGAATCATAGAAAGTGCTGTTTGTAGCTGCAATAGAATGGGTTTTTTGTTCTGATTTATCACAAATTGTCGCAACTTTTGGGATTATCTCTATATGTAAATTTGAAGTTAGGAAATTTTCAATTTTGTTGAAAACTTGTTGTGGATGATCTTGGATGATGCACAAGTTAAGTTGAAACGCGCATTTTGTAGCACTAAAGTTATTCTTTCTTTTCGACACCTTGCGCTTTCTCGTAACTCTCGAAATCGACCCCAAATTTAAGTTTAAAGCGCAAGTAATATGCGCAAGTAATACAAACAAATGCACTTTGTAGTTTAAGAGTTGCATTGATTCTCAAATTTAAGCTAGAAGTGCCTCAATATCTACAAATTTAATGACAAACTCACGCACGCTAAACTAGCTTTGAAGTTGCTCTGTTGGAACGATTTTCTATTATAATCGAATTAAAACGTAGCGGACGATCTGGCGTCTGGCGTTCATCGTTCATTCAGTGTTTGCTGTTTCAGCCTGTCGGATGTGCTGAGCCATGTGCGCACAAGTTAACTCGCCTCAACTCGAAGTTAATTAAACCTGATGCTGTTTACACCCGCCGAATGGCAAATAAATTGAATCGCGCCATGCGCTGCATTAAGCCAGGTCTCGGTCTTCAAGCTTCAAGCTCTTTACTCAACGCGACTGCCTTAACTCAATGAAGCCGACTAAGCGTTGAATTCTTTTGTAAGTCTACTCCAGGGGTTTAACTATCTTTAATCGGAATCAAAGTGCGAGCAATAAAAGCGTGTAATTTTCTTGTGCAATGCTTTTAATTTAATTTATTCGTTTATAAAGTAGATAATCTTTATTGAACCTTGATTTACGAACTTCCTAGATGTGCATTAATTAAACGTCTCGCGGCGGGCAAGAATTGCCAGACCTTGATGAATCGCTTTTGTGACCTCAAAAAGCGCCAAACACGCCGAGGATATTTTGTTACAATGACTCACGAAATTCTTAATGACTGCTCATTGCTTCATTGTAACGAACATGACTGGAAATGACTAACCTTTGTGGTTTTGAGGTAAATTTGACAATAATTTGAGAACCGCACATGCGTTTGTACTTCGCAAAAGTGTGCTTTGTTACTGGAACATTTTTGATTCTACTGGACACTTAAATATTTTCTACAGCCTTTGGAATCATATCCCAAATTGGATTCAAAGTTGGTCGATTTAAAGCTGTTTGAAAATATGCTGTCTTAAAATGCATGTGCGTGTGTAATTACGAAAAATTTGTTTTGTTGCTGAAGGATTGTTCGAGAAGATTAAATTAATTAGGTAAATGCAAAGTTAGTTCATCTTTAGTTTTCCCCAAAACACGTCTTATAATAATGGTTATATCTTGCGAACTGCGCATGCAATTACAATTCCGAAAGATACGTTTCATATCTACAATAAATTTTGATTCTACTTGATACCTAAATAGTTTTTACAGTCCTTGGAATCATCCCCAAAATTGCATTCAAGGTTAGTTGACGTTAAGCTGTTTTGAAAACACGCTGTCTTAAACCGGACATATCTCACAAAGTGCACATGCGTGTGTAATTCCGAAAGATCTGCTTTGTTGCTGGAGGATTGTTCTTTTAATTTTGACCTTTGAAATTATCTGAAACCCTCGAGAACATCTCTATAAATAAAGTTAAAGTTAGTTCATCTTTATTTTTTTAAAACACATCTTGCATTGATGATCATATCTCCCGAACTGCGCTTAGAATTTCGAAAGATGCCTTTTGATCTACAATAAATTTTGATTCTACTTGCCACCTAAATAGTCTCCACAGCCCTTGTAATCATCTACATAATTACATTGAAAGTTGGTTGATTTTAAGCTTTTTTGAACACACCCAGTCTTAAAATGAATATATCTTACGAAGTGCGCATGCGTGTGTGATTCTGGAAAATCTATTTTGTAGCTGTTCATTTAATTTTGCTCTTTAAAATTATATGCCACAATCGGGACAATCTCTACATTTGAATTCAAAGTTAGTTACTCTTCAGTTTTTCCTAAAATATGACTCACAATGATGCGCATGCGCCTACACTTCCGAAAGATGCGTTTTGTAGCTGATGAATTGTTTTTAATTTTTGCTACCTAGAACGTCTTACCTGATCAGATTACCTCTGAAAATGACTACAAAGTAGGATTATATTACTTTACTCTAAATCTTCAATCCATTACGACATATCGCGCAATTCCTTCGCTTTCTACGCAATTTGTTACGATGTTGTTCTCTCGTTCTATTCCGCCTTTACAACATCGGCACAGACAAAAACCAATCTAATCCACTTTGCGGTTCACATGCGTAAATTACATAATAATATAGGTTGCTGACAATCAGAGCTTGCCGCAACAGTCAAAAGATCAAAAGAGAAAAGTGAAATAAACAAACCGACAAACCTTACAATGCATGATTTCCAATTTCGGATCACATGCGATTTCTTTCATAATCAAAGGATTATCATCTCTGACATTTTGTCGACTTGGTAGAGTGAAGCAGGCGAATTATAATAAACTCACTCAGCATGTTGAAACATTTACAATCTCCGTGCGTTTTACAATATGCAATATTGAATATATAACTACTGTAATTATTACAGGATGAATACGCATTCATTGTGCGTGCGACTCGAAACCAAATAAAATTGTAACGCGTTACGTGTCACTCTTGACTAGCTTTTGTTCGCTTCGCGAATTTAGAATAATTTGCGCCTTTGTTTCAACTTTTAGCGCAACAACACAACGCACACAATTGATTATACCGCGAGTGGCGGAACGCTGAAATGAAAATTCTCAACGAATGAATGAACGTCTGGCGAACGAAAGTCGAGATAAAAACCGTCGCCGACGTCGACATCTGGAAACTTTTATTTTCAACAAAACGTGCGCTCGCGTGCATTTCGCCATTCTTTGCGCTCAACAATGGCGAAGGTGGCAAACAACAACGCATGTATTTTTCGCAATCGTCATAATCGCGCGTTTTGTTTATTCGTGAACCGCTTTCTAGACGAAGCTTAACAAATGAAGGGTGCGTCAAGCTAATTTGCGATCGGAACTCTTCGCGAATTTATGCGCCTGCGGCGTTGCCTTTACTATACGAACCGTATTTATTTATTTTCTTCAGCACCAGCGCGGCGTGAAGCTTTGCACCATAGATAAATACGTATTACAGATATTAAGCTCCCTAGACAACATATTGGACAACAATCGAAGTTGTTGATTGGTCAGCGTAAAAAGTGGAATGTGTTTGAAGATGGCGCTTGATTTGTTAAGTTGTTTAGATATAATGAACATAAAATTGTTTCATTGTTGCATATCGATTATTTGATTTAATACAATAGCTAATCAAAATTGTTTTTCTGACATTTAGAAATTTGGCATTTCATTGTCACCTTGTGGTTCAGTTTTGTGTCTTTTGCACATTTAGTGCAAGGTTTTAAATCTTAGAAGAAGCAAATTGTTTCGAAAAGGTGATGAGGAAAAAGGCCACTTTACAGCAGAAACACACCGAGAAATAGAATGAAAAATCAGGTAAAAATTAATGTAACGAAATGTACAATATTAAATCATAAATAAAAATATAATACAATACGTATGGGTCATATATACAACATATATTCATTAACCGTGGTAAATTACATGCACTTCCAAATAAAATTTTGAGTATTTCCACTCGATTTTGTTGTGTTTTGGTGGACTGAAAGCAGATAATCGAATTACTGTTCTGCACACCATCTTACATCGGAAGCGTTTAGATGCATTCGTACAATATTTTATAAGTTGTCAATTTCAAATACGAACCAGAGTCTAAGGCGATTACTGCGCCCCTTTAAAAAAGTTTCAAAGTATGCGACAAGAATATCTTATGTCTGAACAAAAATTATCCCTAGAGTTGGGATCTGTAATACGTATTTATCTATGCTGTTGACGGTCTTCCCTATCTACCAGTTTGATTTATGCTTTGCGAAACAAAAACATAGAACAAAAAAAACTTAAAAAAATTATTATACATCTGAAAATGACCAATAATGATGAACAAATACTACTTTCTACTTTCTCCAGCTAAAATCTGTTGCATCTGCCTGACCAAGTCACTTTTCACTACAGCTTTTACGACTGACCATGCATTTTCGATTGGATTGAACATTGGACTACAGGGGATCATTCTCAAAAGTTGGTGTTCCACCAACTCTTCTTCTGCAAATATTTCTTTAATTGATGAATGGCATGAGGCATTATCAATTACTCTAATGCACTTTAACCATTATAAGTCTCTAACAAAATTTGAAGCCTAAGGCTTTCCAATTGACATTCTTCTAATTGCGTGATGGATAAGACCTAAAGTACCAATTTGATTTTGAATTTGAAAATGGAATTTGACATTGAAAGTTCATTTTGAAGTTGTTTACTCTCAATTTGAAATTGATTAGTTTCAATTTGAACTTGAAAAGGTATAGTACGACCACTGGATCAGGGATGGCAAAAGTCATCAATAAATCGAATTAATCGATTATTTTTGTTTTAGTTTCGATTAAAAGTTCGTTTATTTTCGACTAAACATTAATCGAACTAATCGGTTAATAGTCAGAATATTTGGTGTTTTGGCTTGGCATCAATGTGTACGTAAGATGAGTAAGCACTTTTTATTTGAGGCAGCTATGTGCGGTGGCGTTGTGTATTATATATAATGTTGGCAGAAATAAGAATGAATTTAAGAAAAAAAAAACATGAAAAAAAGCGGTGACCACCGGAATTGATCCATTAATTTGTTATTAATTATTTAATTTAAACATTTAAAGTGTTAATTTCCACAATATATTGAAAATAAATATAAAAAGGTTTGATTAATCGAAAATTCGATTAAAATCTCTTAAAAAAACAATAATTTCGTAAATAATTATTTTCACAATTGCTATTAATCGATTAATTGCTTAATCAATTATTTTAAACTTTTGTTTTGATTGTTTTGATTCCCTTTTAGTGAATGTAGCAGCAATGCTACGATAGCACTGTTATATATGAACGTAAAATACCCCCTTAGGTACTGGTTGGGTGACTCAACTGCTTAAATGTTCCCTCCCATCCTGTGAATGAATAACTTTATAACGTTTTTAATGTACTTTGTTATATTTTTAGTTTCAATTATAAAACTGCGTATCATTCGGATCGGAATTCGATCGGAAATAAAATTTTGTTTCAGACTCGGTGAAAAATTCAATTTTCAAGGTCTTCTAAATGGTAGCAAAAATAATTTGTAATTGCATTAGCATAACTGCCTATCGCAAGTTTAATTATATGTGGTATCATTGCAAATGTCATAAGATGTTTAATTGAGTCATATCGAGACATTGCGACGTTTTCACAACAGTTGTATATTATTTGCATTTATAAAATTTTCCATGTTAAACATTATGGGCAACATCGGTGATGGAGAGCAGAAAACCTATTTGGAGCCGTGCAACAAACAAGCAGAATGTTGTTTACATAACTTGTAATAATATTTTGCATTCGTTAAGTTTGCATAATCCTAACAAAATATTTACAATAATGATTGCATCCACATTTACATGCGAGAAATGCACATTGCACCGAGCACATTGTTTGGTGAGTTTTTGCAATCGTGACACGAGAATAAAATTCAAACGCCACGGAAATTGGAACACTTCTATTAATAATCCCGCATAATTCGTGGCACGACGAATTCTCTGAACTGTTCCGTTTCTATTCCGCCGTGACAATATGGCTGCTTACAATACAACGCATCTTATTGGCCATGATAACCAGATACGAATCTTTTCACGTTGCATTCGTACGGCACAAATTTTAAAAAATTCACCGTTTGATATGCGCTAACTTTGAATTAAATTGCAGTGGATAATATATGATAATTACCCGTGATTAGTTCCGTGTTATAATTTGCTCTCAAAACACTTATTAACCAATTAGAAGTACAACGGTTGGTTTGGCATTGCTAACAGGACTTGCAAGACGAGAAAACCTTACTCGACAAGATGGATATATTGGATAATTGATGACGTGCGAGTTTCCGATTCGAGACAGGTGCATCAGGTGAGCATACAATGCGATGCAATCAGCAATTACTTTCGCACAACGCTAATGAAGATTAAACAAAATAAGAAGTAAAAAAAACGTGATGCAGAAAATTCATCTGGATTCTGTACCTACGTCGATTTTTTGGCGTTTACTTTTGCCAAATATCTTTAAACTTTTTTACCTGCCGTTCCNCGGCAACATTACTTTGCGGAAACTCAAAAGTCGGAACTTGGGATTAAATTAAATTGACAATGTTTCGATGGTAAATGAGCGCAGGAAGTACAAATTACCGAGTAGCGCGCTACGTCGTCGTTGCACAACCGAAAATGAGCAACGCGCAACCATAATCAACCGTCATCAACGTCCAACGGCATAATTTCGTGCTACGCTGATGATAACAAAGGCGTTGTTTATTGGAACGAAATTCACGCCACTTTACGTCTCGCCGCATCGTTAGGTTATGCTAGGTTAGGAAGATGTAATTAATGGCGGCGTTCAAGCAACAAGCGAGTTGACATTAGCGCCAAAAATTTCGTTAATTAGTGATGAAAGATAAACTAATTTAATTAATTAAGCAATTATTATGCATGGTAATGTTGACAAAGCGGGAATATTATTTTTAGGTCTTTTTTTTATATATAGGTTGAGGGCAGATGTCCGCCCATGCAGCACTGCGACCTAAAAGATCTTTTGTGCTAGAACCTATTTAGTCGGTAAAAGGGAGTCCTAGATCCTCTGCTAGAT
>JAODGE020024164.1:0-11748 GCA_027574965.2 Ecitophya simulans
CGCTGGAAGGAAGATCGCCATCGTTGGCGGATCCGGAACAGGGTACTGATCACTTGGGTTGGGACTTTCATATAACTTGAGTGATTGTATATTTGTGGTTTAGAAAGTCTACGATCGTGCGTCTCCTGTTCCGATTTTACGAGCCCAAAAGCGGCAGGATATTGATAAACGGAATGGACATACGCGACGTGGACCTAGAGAGTGTCCGTCGTGCGATTTCCATCGTTCCGCAAGACTCTGTTCTTTTCCACGACACAATAATGCACAATTTGCATTATGGCGACTTGAAAGCTCCTATAGAGAAAGTGGTCGATGCGGCCAAGATGGCGGAATTGCACAATTCCATCATAAAATGGCCGCAAGGATACAACACGCAGGTGGGCGAGCGCGGATTGAAGCTTTCGGGCGGCGAGAAACAAAGGGTGGCGATTGCCAGGGCGATTTTGAAGAACTCGCCGATTCTGATCTTCGACGAGGCAACCAGTTCGTTGGATTCCATCACAGAGCAGGCAAGTATTTGTCGATATTGCGTCGAAACAGGTTTGATTAAATGTTTACGTTTCGGCAGAATATTTTGACCGCCTTGAAGCGGGCAACCGACGGACGGACGAGCATTTGCATAGCGCACAGATTAAGCACTGTTCGCGACGCCGACGAAATTCTGGTGCTGGAAAACGGCACCGTGCGAGAGAGGGGATCGCACAACGATTTGATAACGAAGCCGAGCAGTTTGTACGCGATGTTGTGGCAGACGCAAAACCAGCAAGCCGGCGCGACGCCAAAAGATTTATTCAAGTAAACGTGGACGAACTTTTTATTTAGCAAAAAAAAAACACTGTTATAACTTATAAGGTTGATGTTGAAACAATATAACAATTGAACATATGTAGTTTCCCCCGTTTTATTGTTAGCGAAAGGGTAACGCGCTAGTTTTCGTGGCAATACATTTGTTATCCTCACAGAAGCCTGTGATTTGTTTCCACGGCGACGCGTGCGACGTCAGCATACAAACATGTCCTGAGTCCTGCATTGCAGGTCGCCGCTCGTGTGCACGCACGTTTTACAAATTTTTTTACATTACTTAAGTTCGGCGAGGATGGCGAGCCCGTGCTCGACGAGCAAGTCCTGCGCGAGCAACACCTGCACGAACGCGTCCAGCAACAACCGGTGAGTGAATCAGGACCTGCGCCTGCTCTCACACGCTCCCTCTATCCTTGTTGTCGTCCTTTGTGTCCACGAATAGGAATGAATTAACGTGTACGAAATCTAAAACCAGCTGCTACCTTCAACGCAAGAAAGCGGCGAATCCTTTGTCGGTGTCCATACGGCCGCCGAAAGTCGACCATGTGAGGCAGCGGGTGCGATCTGCCAGGATGTTGAAGATAAGGAGCTTGCAGAGTCAGCTCAACGACGCGAATTACCACCTGATGGAGTTGGCGCAGGAGAATCGCGCGTTGAAGTCGACGCAACGACGACAGGACAAAGCACTGAACAAGTGAGTTGTCAGTTTGCGGCGTTGTCACTTTCGCCCGATATTGGCGATGTTTTGTTGATAGCTACGAAGGAGTCAATGCCGATCTTCCAAAGTTAATACAGTCGCACCAGGAGGACAATCGCGTTATGCAGGAACGCAATCGCACTTTGAAGCGACAATTACGCGAAGTTACCGACACGTTGAAAGCCCGCGACGAGGAGCTGCTCGCCGTCAAGGACCAGCTGAATAAACTCCATAATCTGGCCAAGGACAAACATTTGGAAGAACGCGCCCAGTTGAGGACGTCCCTCAACGAGGCCAAGGAGTCGATTAAAAGTTACGAATCGGAGATTAGTCTGCTCAACCGAAAGCTCTCCTTGGAAGTCAAAAACTGTCAACACAAGCTTAACGCGGAGGCTTACAAGTTCAGAAAGTGTCAAGAGCAATTGACACAAGCCCTAAGTCAGAACAAAACATCATCAGTAAGTTCTAACAATTGTATAATATTTGGCGTGACTATATGTTTTGTTATTATTGCAGGGAAGTACTAGTCGTTTACTAGGAAGACGTACAAATAATCCAAGTCCAGGGCGCAAATCCTTGAGCAACCTGAGCGCGACAAGTTCCAAAGAGACAATAGACCCGGACGTTAAGCTGGAACCGATCAAAAAGCGGAATAGTTCAGAAAGTCGGAACTCGTTAGCTTCCCCAGTCGAGAAGATCAAAGCCAGATTGTCTTCGGGCGATGATAAACCGCGCACAATAGAGGATTTCAGTAATATTTTGGGGAAGTTAAGTTTGGAGGAAGAGCACTTGAAGAAATCGTTACAAAGTGGCATTAAAGGTACAAAACCAAAGGCGACCAAATTAGAAACGCTTGTCCAGAAGAGGAATGAGTTCAAAGCGAAGATTGCTAAGAAGCTGGCGAGTCGAGATAAAGTTTCTCCGCCTCCACCGCCACTTCCTGCTCGACGATCTTTCAGCACCAGTAATGAATACATAGATGCTAAGGACGCGGAAAACGGAGACGATGGAGAGAGCGACACTTCGCAGGACGACTTCCCACGACCCGACGACTTGAGCAAGGTCCACGCCCTTCAAAACGGCGCCGCGCGCGACCAAGAAGACACCGATGACGACTGCATGTCCGAATCGGAGGACGTCGTCGAACATCACGAGATCGATTCGCAGAAGGCACAAATGGAGATTCTGCGAGCGCAACACGAGCTGAAAGACATTGACAAGTTGGAGGCGCAAATTGAGAAGAACAGGCAGCAGACAATTGCGCTAAAAGCAGAAGATAACAAGCTCGTCGACGAAATATGGAACGAGGAGTACGCGTTCAGGGCGGCGCATATGGCACAGAACGCAACGAACGGCACAAGGGAAAGGTTGACTAACGGCGAACCGGCCGAGAGCAACGGTAATAAACAGAGGAAGGACCCGGTCGTGGCCCTGGAAAACAAAAGGAAACTGTTGGCGGCGCTGAGGGAGATCGATAATGGCAACAGTTTGGACAACGATGCCCAGAAGGACGACGTCAAGCAAAACAATAACGAAATTGACAGTAGAAAATCGAAGTTGATGAAGGAGTTATTTGGTTGACACTGAAATACGTATAAATAAAGATGTTTTGGTTATCTCTCTGTGCTCTGGTGACATTTTCAGATCTGGTTCCCAAAACATCGGCGTCAAGTAATAAAACTTGATTTATTCTCATATAAGAAAAGCATACGAAACTGTTAGTACAATGTGGAGCTCGCTACATAAACGCTATAATAGTTAATCGGCTGACCGTTTCCTCAGTTTTATCCGTTCAACGAAAAACAAACGAATTGTGATCACAGAAGCGTGGCACGCGGCCGCTTGTTGAGCGACGCCGTCTGGAAGTGCTTCTCATCATCCGAGGGCATTCGCGTTGCTTCACAAAACTCTTACAATACAAACGACTCTCCTACTTTACATGCGCGTTTTTTCGTTCCGGTGCGTCCGCAACGCTCAAAGAACTTTGCCGTTCTATTATTCGTCGGCGTCGCTCAGCAAATCCACGCGCGCCGCAATAAAGCACGTTATTTTTGTTACATTTTACATTAGTCTTCCTTGTTAACTTATGCATAAACAATCATTCACTTTATCGTTCACACTAAAAAGGCAGCACAGCGGCGGTTTGTAGTTTTTGAATATTCCTCGTTCCGAAACGTTGGTTTTCGTACTTTTCCTTACAAAACGCGACGAAACCGACTTTACAGACATTTACAAAAGACGCACCAGCCTCGCAGCCACATCTCGCCCACTCCTGCACAACCCCTGCCCCCGTCGCTAATCTGAGCATTGATATTCCCCGTCCACAGTTTCTCCCCACCCCCAGTTTTTTTTTCGAAGATAAAATATAGATATATATTTGTTTAACATTTTGTTAGTCGCGTTCTGTCGCGCTCAAGGCGTCCTCCCCGCCTTGTCACGTTTCCTCCTAAGTAATGATAAGGTGGTGCGAGAAACGCTCTGAAGTTTCGAAGCTTATTCATAAATTCACACGTGGCTAAGCTAGCTGGTCTTGGATTAGGGCAAACGCTGCGTCACACATCGAAACCAAAACGCGCGTTCGATAATCCCGAAGCTTCTTTTTAACATACTAATTGACACAACCAAATAGCTCATTACAGTTTTACGAGAGACGCGGCGCCTCTCAAACATGGCGGTAAACAAACAAAAAGAAAACAACATGAAAATTGTGTTCGATTAAAATAACGCTGCACAAATGTGAGAGACATTAGTGAGTATGATAAAAATGTAAGTATATAAAATGGAGCGAGCGGCGCATCCACCTCGCCAACCGGCTGACGAAGATCGACGGGGTTTGGTGGACTGCGGCGCGAGATCAGTTGACGCAAGAGAATCGCTCGCTAATATTCCGATCGGTGGATCAACTAATTGATAATCGATAACGCTATTATTGTTAATCATAAGTAGATTCTTCCTGTTGCAGACGGCGCTCGCAAGATGGCCGCAGGGCGAGCGCAAGCACAGCAGTTGGCCTGGTCTTCTTTAACCGGACGAAGCGGTCACTTGCTGCTGGTTGGCGAGGATGTTCGCCTTGTTCTGACGAACCGTCTCCGCGCGGCGTTCCTGCGCAACGAAAAAACAACATCCCGTATTAGTAACACGCCCAAAATTGCCGCCAGCGAACGTGCACGCGCAACGACAAGTAAACAACTTGATGGGCAATGAGAGAGAGAGGTGGAGACGAACGCGTGCCAGCAACGAATACCCACGTTTTTCTTCACGTTCTCGAGCTTTTTCTGCAGCTCCTTCTCCCTCTTCTGCTCGGCGGCGGACAGCTTGCACTCGATTTGCGTCGACTTGGTCGACTTTTCCGAGATGAGCGACTCCATCTTCTGCTTCAGCTCTACGGTACGTTCGTTCTAAACGCGTCGAATGATAAATGACTCAAGTGTGCTTTGCTTAACATGGAATTTAATGGATCAGCGACGACTAAGGATTGATTTAACAAACCTCGTCTTTTGCTGATCAATTAAACGCGAAACAATAACCGTGCTGGATGAAACCTACGTATTTCTTGGCCGTCTCTAATTTGCGCTGAAGCTCCTTTTCCCTGTTCTGCTCGGCGACGGTGAGCTTGGTCTCAATGTGCTGCGAAACAGTGGAAATTTTGTCCTCGAGGGTGGATTTGATCTCGGTTTTGATTTCTACCGGCCTGGTGTTCTGTGTTCAGTGAAGAAATAAACAAAAACAAAAAATGATTTGATGTGAACGATGACGAGCGAACCTCCCGAAGACCACGGCGATGGATGACGAGGCCCCACACACCGTATACTCACATGATTACGGAGCTTCTCTTTCTGTTCGAGCTCCAACTGCGCGCGACGACTTTGCGCCTGCTCCAACTTCTCCTGCACGGTGCTCTCCAGCTGCTGGAGCTTCTCGGTGTTGATGGTGCGCACGCGTTTGACCTGCTCTTCCTTGATAAGACAACGACAAAGAGGCGTGCGAATGAATTCGCGTGCGACGATGATTGATGATCGGAAACGGATCGAAAGTGTCAAGCGGGGGCATGCAAGAGTCGACGGCGAGAGAAAGCGCACTCACGTGATCCTTCAACCGCTCGAGCATCTTCTTCATGTTCTCGTCGCGATGCTCCGACGCCGACTTGAGCTTGTCCTCGATGGCGGTGCGCACCTCCGCCGTCTGCTGCTCGAGCGTGAGGCGCGTCTTCTCGACGTTCTCGATGTGGTCCTTGAGCTTGCTCTTGAGGTCCGTGATGTACGCCTCGCGCTTGCCGACGTGGTGCTCCATCTTCGCCTCGAGCGCCTCGCGCGTGTTGAGTATGAACTGGCTGGTCTGCTCGTCCTTCTTGCGCGAGGCGTCCTCGATCTTCTGCATCTTGGCGGAGAGCGCCGTGATCTTGTTCAGCTCCAGTTGCTGGCGGCGCTCCTCGGCGGCGCGCAGCTTCTCCTCGATCTCCTGCACGGTCATGCTCTTGTTCGGCGGCGAGCCGGCGCGCTTCGGCGGCGTCGCCTTCGCGTCGGCCTCGCCGAGGATCACCTCGTAGCAGAGGCCGCCGCGCGTCTTCTCCTGACATCTCACTTCGGTCGCTGCACAGAAATCGAGCGAACGTTTGGCGCGTTGCACGCAACTCGATCGGCGGAAAAAATACGAGGAGCAACGAAAGAAGAAAAAAAACGGAAAAGAGGAAAGAAAAGAAACAACGAGCGTGCGGCGTGACGCAACACGCGACGTCCGCGTCGTCTCAAAACCACGTCGCGCCGTGCGACGCCACCGGGCGTGAAAAAAGCGTCCCCTGCCCTTGGGGTATTGAATGCAAAGAAAGTCGCAAGATGAAATCGCCCAGTGCGGCGGTGGCGGTAGGCAATGCTAACACAAGATCAATAAGGTCCCTCTCGTCGCTCGCCCCCCTCGTTTCCCATCAATCCGGCATGCCGCTCGCATCCGACAACGCGCACGCCACGTCAGACACCTTTACCGCGCCACCCCCAGCGACTGACGACGACTTATCAACTTGCCGATGCATTCGACATACTTTGCGGCACTTCGCCAGACGTTTCAGCATGAGCACGACTGAACGTTCTGATGTAATAAATCCATCCGTGAAACGTTTGCGAGTGTCATTTGCGTACGTGCCGAGCGCCGCATTGCGGAACGGAACCGACGCCGGGGGCGGCGGCGAACGAGCGATTCATGTGCAAAAATGCAATTGCACGCCGGAGTTTCGGAGGCCTATCGTAGCAAATTGCTGCTCCCCTTTCGCCGCCGCCGCCGCCGAACGAACTAAACGCAGTCGCATGCACGTAACGTGCCGAAATTAGCGGCGGCGTCGCCGACGAGGTCCCCGGACGCATTCGCACGTCCAAGCAATTAACGCGATAATTCCCACGATTGCCCCAAGCGGATTATTTAATAAATCAGCCGGACACAATCGCCACGCAAATTAAAGCATTAACTCAAACGCAAAATCCACCTTAAAACGCTCACATCCGATACTTACTGACGAACTGCACCTTCTTCCCGGCCGAGGGTTGCACAGTGCGTGGTTTCGTTTTTGTTTTCGCCATGAAACCTTGTCGCATTTGTACTACAATTTATCAAACAATTAGCAAGTTTCGACGCGGCATTCTCATCGTTTAAACAATCTCGCCCCATTCATACGGATTCCACAAGGAAAACCACAAAAAAAAGAAGAGAATATTACTCTCTGCCAAGTGACATTTCTTGTTTGTCATGTTCGGGGAGTTGGAAAACGCAGTGGAGCACGAGTATACACAACTCACTTAGAAATTCCCCTTCGAAATGAAAGTGAGCCGAGGGGCGAAAAAAATGGAGGGGAAAGGCATGACTCATCTGTGGAGCCTCGCCGGCTCCACTGACTGACTTCGCCGCCGCCGCCGCCGCCCCGACGTCTGCACAGCACCCCAAAGCCGTGCGGAACGAAGGGCGGCGGTTGTAATTGTTTCATTGGCCGTTGTGACCTTACAAATGGAAATTTCGGTGCTTACGAATTCCGAGGACAATATTAACAATGATGTATTTCTTTTTTTAGATCCCAGGAGACTCGAGAGACTTTTGGTATCGAAAATAATTACTTTTATTATTATTTTCTTGAAGCTTGCATTTAACTTGAAACGAATGAAATAGAAAGTTGTCCTCGAACCATTCGGGGAAAGAAAAAATGTCACTTCTTTTCTATTTTATAACCAACTTTTACATTTCACTCGTCTGGAGACGATTGGCAGCGAAGTGAAAAGTTAAATAAAAACAAAAGTCGGCAATGACCAAAAAACAGCAAAAGCCGGTCTGGAATCCGATCTCGTCGTCGAAAGGAAAATCCGCTCGTTTCATACTTCCATTCAAAACCTGCTTTCCACATGCATTCATCATTAGCTTTTTCTGGAGGCAATTCGGCCGTGAACGTAAAGCAAATCCAAATCCTTTCGACAGACATATGAGCGCCTTGTCCTTGAGTGAAAAACGCGAAACGACCCGGGCCGATCGATTGCCGATATGAAGCCGGGCACACGTTCCGCCCGTTCTTTTTTTTTTAATACCGTGGCTAAACACACGATTGCGTCATAAGGAGTAGAATTTGCTTCCTTACGTTCGGCACCTTCCCGACAAATGGTTCGTCAAGGCCTTTCGGGCTTACCTGCAGCGGGCAAGGGCGCCCTGCATGTGTGACAGAAGCACTGCAGCACGGACTCTCGCATCAGACCGATGATCATTTCGAAATGGGATTCGGACTTGGGTCACGACTTGAGTCAAAACAGATTCGCACGCTAATTTACTATCGACGGGGGGCGCGATCTGCGTTAGTTTTCAGTTTCAGTTCCGGAGCGGAAGAAGTTGTGTGGCACCCTGCTCGACGTCGGCGAGCGCACTGTGCGCAGGTGTGGTTGCCGGCGTTTTTCTGCGGCGTCGCGACGCCGCCGCCGCCGCCGCCAGCGCCGATGCGGGTCGATAGTCGCCGGCGACGTGCCGGCGCGGCGGAGGCGGCGACGCCGAGCGTACGTCTTCGCGCACGCGACCGCGGAAACGCGCTCGCTATCGCAAAGCCATCGAACATTAAACATTAACTATGAACGTATGATTACGTCGCATAAATTGTTAAACGGGTTGCACTTGCGCTATTCGTAACGTTGTCAATAGCTTGTGGAAAATTTCGACGGGCTTCGATCGTTTTAGCCTTGAAATTTGTCTGCCTGGATCGAAATGATCTTAACACACTCTATGGGAAGGCTGCCATCTTGTTTTGGATTAATTCCCAAGACGGTTTACATAAAATTGTGAGACATTGCGTTGGGCCTGTAAAGTTACTGTTTTCGTAGATAAGATCATAACTCATATAAAAAAGTACAAATTGCAGTGGGTTTGCAACAGTCAGGAACCTGTCCAAAGTTGGGGCACCTAAAGATTATACGATTTATGCAAGTGTTCGGTGCCGAATTTGCCAACTCCAAAAATACTAAAGATGTGTCAATATTCATATACCATCCGACAGCTTGTTATTCCCGTTTGTTACATTTTAATCGGTTCCTTATTGGCTGAGTTATAGACAAAACAGACGATAATTTCCAAGTTATAATTCAACTACTAAATTAATTAGAAATATTAGCCTTCGCATTGGTATGGAAATGTTGGCACATTTTAAATATTTTGAAGGTTTGCAAAATCTGCACCGATCACCTGCATAATTCACACGGTCGTAAAAGCTTCGCGTTCCCGACCGTAAGGTTGGAATCAAATAAATTCAAAATAAGTTTATTGAACACGATCATCTTTTTCAACGGACATGTCAATTGTTTCATAAAAAGAGTCAGTTTCAATGGAAATCCATCAAACCTTAAAATATTCACAAAAAAACACATAACCGTGATCCGTTTCATGTTAGGAGCATATCCTAAAAGA
Source organism: Ecitophya simulans (assembly GCA_027574965.2). Taxonomy (NCBI): domain Eukaryota; kingdom Metazoa; phylum Arthropoda; class Insecta; order Coleoptera; family Staphylinidae; genus Ecitophya; species Ecitophya simulans. Next base: position 9,413 of record JAODGE020024164.1, read on the forward strand.
GCAGTTATCGAAAATGAAGTAGAACTTAGAAACTTGTCGTCAAAAATAACCACCATAAATACAAATATGCCCAACGTTTTGTTATTCAAGTGTTGTTATCCATATAATGAAAATGAAGGTCATGACGCAAGAAAGCAAGTGGCCTACCCCAAGACGCAAAGCGCAATGAATCGATTATTAGCGCCGAAAGTTTTCCGCCCGACGAGAAAATTAAGCCAAGGCGTGGATTTCGAAACCGCCTGAACCGAACTGAACCGAACAGCTGATCGTGAGAGCAAATTGCACCAGAGCTGCGTCGAAACCGAGGCGATAAATTTCCATTCCAAATGATAACTCATACAACATGCATTAACATTTCCCGATGGCACAAGCGAGTAGGCGAAGAAGAAGAAGAGGTATATGTAAATATGCTAATACGCGTACAGGAATTAATTAAAGAAGAAACGCGAGTGGCAACAAAGGCACACACATTCAACGACGATTTATTTTGCCCGAGCGCACAATGAACACGTCGCTTACACGGACGGCGAAACGGCGTCGTTGTGTTCTCCTCCTCGCGTTCGAAAATGCGACGCACGCGTTGCATTCGCGAACGGCCGCGTTGCATCGCGTCATGGGGCAAAATGGGAGGTGAATGCACTGCGATTTATTTCGACTGTGCGGTTCATTTCGCATGCGCGACGCATAATTTTTCCCCGTTTACGCAACCGCACACGCTGCGATTGATAATAATTGTGACGTTCGCTGCACGTTCGAGATTCGCCGCATTTCGTTTGTTTCTCGGGAATCAGCTTGCTGGATTGGCCATTGCCAATGTGCACGTGTGCGGCGAAAACAAAACACAAGCGAATACAAAACAGGCGTGATTTCAACTTTTGGTAATGTAGAATCAACGAGAGAAACGAAGATGAACAGATAGCGAAGACAGAGAAAGGGATATAATCTAGGGGCGTGTATGCTCTGAATCGTCCCCTCGTTATTTCTAACCTCTAAAAACGGGCCGAACTTTAAAATACCCAATGACCGAAACTAGATTCGAAACCAATTAAGGATGTCAATAAAAAGAAACGACGGTGCAGTGGCCTTAAAAGTTCGCCAAGGTTACCAAACGTCACGACCGGCCGACAAACGCGAAATCGAAGCAGGCGAACGATTCGACGTTGCGCGCGCACGGAGAAACGCAAAATATCCAACACGACCTAAACCAGTCTTCTATGCTGACCCCACAACAACTCTCCGTAACCTACCAACACTATGCCTCATATTAACTCCTGTTGCTTTTCGCAAACGGCACGATGCGCCTTGCGCGTTTACAGTTTGGCAAATTTGGCGCAGTTCGATGCTGCATTTTTGCGCGGATAAATAAATGATACCCGCGCCGCGTATGGCAGCATCGAGCCACAACCAATCGTGCCATATTCGGCGACTCGCACTTCCCCGTTGCCCATCTTGGTCGAATTGTGCGTCGCGCGTCCCACAACGAATGGAAGAATCGCGAGACGCGGCGTGACGTTCGTGGACAAGTTGATGGCACCGCGAGACATCGGCCTCCGGGCCTCTCGGATTTATTTACGTTTATTTGTTCGTACTTGGTGCCGCATTCGCGATGCAAGATATGATTTCGGATACGTGTCTTTGCGACTAGGAGAAAGGTGAGAGATGAGTCACGAGTCTTGTGACTCCCAGTTTTTCTCGATTTCAGATTAAGGCGACACTAACGGCAACAAGCGCCCACTTCAAAATCACTCGATTGTTGTTCTTCAGCAAGTGCTAATTCAAGATGGATGAACGTGCCAATAATGTTTTGATGTTGGAACTTACGACACGAATAAATAAATTGAGTGTGTGGGAAGATCGTGCGCTACAGCTGTACCGTTAGACGTGAAACTGCTCCCCGCGAGCAAACTGAAGTGATTAACGCTAAATTGGTTTGGGCAAGGTAAGGCATTGGCAATGAGATTAGTAGAAAGTTTTAAATTGGTACTAATTGGAAAGATCAAGTTAAATCCAACGCAGACTGGACAACTCAACTCAAACACACTAATGCTAATGCATTTTGATGCGTTCTCGGATTCAAACTTTGTTTCTTGTGCATTTTGGGCCCAAACATCAACAACAGCAGCCAATCGAACATTAGAATCGTTAATAATAATTTAGCGTTCCGCGTCATAAACTTAAGTACCGTAGGCCCGACTTGTAATGCACACAATGATTTCTTTTTTTTTCTCAATTGTTTCCATTGTGTACCAACACGCGCAGCCGACGTGGTTATATTTAGCTTAACTACCCGCTCCTTAGCGTAATGGTGTCGTCCGAGATCAGGGCTTGGCCTTCAA
>JAODGE020024165.1:0-13049 GCA_027574965.2 Ecitophya simulans
GCCTGCTTGGATAATATATTCGATGTCCTCAGACAACGTCATAAACAACGAGATAAACTAAACTCCGTCCGATTGCGTCCGCAGATTTTGGTAGTAGGTTGACAAGACCTTCCAGCCGTTCGGCGACATGAACCCTCGCGGAGGGCTTGCCCCAATTCTGGCGAGGGCGCGCACGCGTGTCCTTGAAATGAACTCGAAGTCCTGTTCGCGCGCCACGTCAAAAAAGTCCATCCGCTCGTGCTTGGCGTCGTAAGCGGCGACGCGGAACGGAATAATTTCAAGCGAGGACAAGCCCGGTGCCGTTGCAAGCACACGCGCCCCGTGCGAGGGGTCGTAGAGGTGNGATGCTGTTCAACGCGTACGTCCAACGGCACAGCATCGTCCTTCGTCCAGCCACCAAGTGGATGCAGCAGAAGAACGGGGCGTTTGTACCCGCGCGCCATCAACTGTCGACGCGCATCCCTTATCAGCAGGGCGTGACCGTTGTGGAGGGGGTTGCGCAACTAGAAAGGACCACAGATTAACAACGAGAAGACAACGAATGACACTAAGGACTAACCTGGAATGCATAAATTGCATCCGCGTCCATCTCTTTGAACCGCGCTCTGAGCTCCTTCGGGGTTAAGCGGTACGCGTCCAAGCCATCCTTCCAACGGACGCGTTGCAATGCTTCTAGGTCGCCGCCGACGATCCAGTCGCCGGACGCCATCACCAGCTCAATATAGGGATGGTCCTTGTGAGTGGTGCCGAACTGCCGGGCACAACGCTCTTCTTTCCTGTGAAGGTAGACCTCGATGTTGCGGAGGATGGCGTAGGTGACGCCGCGCCGACACAGGGCGATTGCGCAACAATCCTGGAACCTCTCCTTCTGAAGGGCGTCGATCGTCAAGACTATGGGCACGCTCTGGTTGACCCCCGACAGCTGGTTGAAGTGCAGCGTCTGGAGGTACTCGTCCTCGCACATGAAGCCGCTGAGGGGCGAGGCCCAACCCTCGCTCAAGACCTGCAACCATTGCAAATCCACGTGGCTCAGCTCCAGCTGCTCCAGGTCCTGGGCTTCTTCCATCGCTGCCTGTAAACGGCCTTCGGGCACGAAGAGCTCCTTTAGGTCGACGGCCGGGTGAGACTTGGGGACGATGTCCTGCAAAGGTGGATGGGTTAACAAAAAAAGAAGGGAGGTTGGTACTACTCACGTTAGCCTCGAGTAGTGCGACCACCTGTAGCATGGACTCCTGGACGGAGAGAGCGACGGTGTGGATGAGGAGGTCTGGTCGGACGGGGGGTTCGTAGGGCTGGTCGACGCCCGTGAAGCCCTTGATGGCGCCCCGTCGGGCCTTGGCGTACAGACCGCGCACGTCGCGCCGCTCGCACTCTGCCAGCGGTGTGTCGACAAAGACCTCGAAGAAGCGCAGTCCGTGAGTGGCGTGAATGCGGCGCGCAAGCGCACGATCTTCAGCAAAGGGCGAGACGAAGCTGCAGAGGCACACGTGACCGGCGTCGGCGAAGAGGCGCGCGACTTCGGCGACGCGCCGCACGTTCTCTTCGCGGTCCGCCGGGGAGAAGCCGAGGTTCCGATTGAGCCCGGCGCGCATGTTGTCACCGTCCAAGCTGTACGCCGCAATGCCCGCGCTCACCAGGTGCTCTTCCAGCGCGAAGGAGACGGAGGTCTTGCCGGCGCCCGACAGCCCGGTGAACCAGACGGTGCAGCCCCGGAAGACGCCATGGTTGGGGTTGTTGTGGCTGAGGGTGGTGGCGCGTTCGAGGCGGCTGACGTGGTTGTTCTGCTCGGTGACGTTGGTCGCTTTTGGGACGGACTGCGAGCGCGTTTTGTTGGACATGTCGGAGTCGCTGCGCGGACTGCGGCGCGCGATGCGGAAGCGAGCACTTTCTACCCGAAGAGAAAGCGCGCGACGTCTTCGGCGATGGAAAGTTGCGCGCAACTGAAGCGGACGCCTGCGCCGACTCCGATCTTATATGCGCGCGAGCGATTATCGCGCCGCAAGGCTTAACGACATTTTTGGATTTTTGAGCGCCGGCGGCGCGTTTTGTTTGCGCGCGCACAAAGCGAAAATTTAGAGCGCGACATACGTTTAACAGACCTTGTTTGCGCACATTGTAAGAGTTATGATCGTCAACTTTGCGGCGAATGGTAAATATTAAGCTGGTAAATCACTTTGGAACGGAGAAGGAATCGGCAAACATTGCACTCTTGGCATATCAACTGAAGTGCTATTGTTTTGACGAGTTGGTTTGTTATAAAATGCGCGTTACGAGACGTGGTAAGTTTTAAAGTGAAACATTGTGCGGCCATTAGAGTGAATATGCTGAATGGATGCTATTCATTGGTCGCAATTAATCTATTTCACTTTTTCTCTCGTCATTTCTGTCGAGCATGAAATCTAGACGGAGATTGGTCAAGTTCCGCCATCAAAAATTTGAAGCTACGAAGAGGGAGGAGCAGGGGGAGTTTTGCTGCAATCATCATCGATTTTGCAAAAGAAACAAGTATACATATACCGCGGCAAACATTGTAAGATGTTTCAGTTATATTTTTGGCATATGTTAAAGAATAGTATCCAGTGTTACACAATGCATCAATTGTCATATAGTAATTTAACAAAAAAAACTCGCATCGATATAATAAATATTCAATACATGCACTAAACATTCGTTAGAGAGCGTCGCTCGTATAAAATTTCTAAAATTCTTTACAGTTCTGTATAAAATCAATGTAATACATTCGAAAAGCGATCACCGCAATCGCGTTTCGACGTCGCTTCGTACGTTTCGAGGCGAAGACGCGATCGAAAGAAAACAACAAACCGTATCGACATAATACGCACCGCAATACCAATAATACCGATTGCATGTCAATTGTAAATTACGCCTACGCAAGATCTAACATAGAATACACGTACAAACTTAATATGGAGCACAAGTACATCGAGCCACTATCGTAGGACTCGGCTTCGCGTTGTCGAAGATGCAAGACGAGCGCAACGAACGTGGTCAATCTTTAACTATACGTGTATGCATTAAATTAGGCGATCGTGATATGAGGGCGCAAAGAACGTCCGAAGAGCGATGTTCGCATTCCGCCACTTAGAGAGCCTGCTTGCCCACCAACGCGTCGAGCAGCTTCAGCTTGGCCTTGGCCCGCTTGTAGGAGGCGTAGACGGTCTCCATGGAAGCGCGGTCCTCCTTCTGCAGCTTGCGCCCCGTCTGCGTCTCGAAGTCGGCCTCGAACTCCTTGAGCGACCGCCGCAGCTGCTTCTTCTCCTCGCCGGTGGCCTTCTGCTGGCCGAGCAGCTCTTCCAGCGAGAGCGCGTGCAGATTCTCGCCGATCGAGGTGTCCGTGTCGCTGTCGGTGGCGCTGCCGGCGGCGAGCGCCGGCTTCTCCGACTCGGCGTCGACGGCCTGCGTCGGCAGCGAGATGAAGTCCATCGTCTCGTGCTCGTGAATCGTCGCCAATTCAATCACGCTGCTGACCTGCGCATTCGTCCGCACACGGGAGATTATGTCGTCCTAGCGTCGGGCGGGGGGCTACCCAACACACAAACTCACCGTGCTCATGCGAGCCAGGGACCTTTTGAGCAATCTGTACCTGTCGTACAGAGGTCGAGCGGCGTCCTTGTCCTCCTTGTTGCAGGGTCTGCCGTGCACCGACTCCAAGTACAGCAACGCCTTCTGCACGGCAGTCTTCTCCTCGATCAGCTGATCGTTGGACAGCTCGTCGACGTTGTTGCTCCTGTTCACCGAGCTGCGCTTCGAGTCCAATCTCTGCGCGGCGAACGAAACAGATTAGTCGAAACGTGCCCTGGCGGCCAACAAACAACGCGTGCGCTTACCTTCTCGATGTCGACGAGGGTCTCCTTCAGCGTGCCGACGGATTTCCTCGCGTCCGACGGCGCCGGCGCGGCGGCGTCCTCGAGCAGAGCGCGCTGCTCCTTCTTCAGCCTGTTCAGCTCGGCGCAGAGCTTCTTGATGCCCCTGTCGTTCAGCCGGTCCGCGTGCGACGGCCGATAGCCGTGCCTGGCCTCGAACTCGTCGTCGACCTTCCGCAGCTTCTTCTTCAGGCCGTTGATCTGCTTGGCGACGTGCCGCTGGCGCTGCTCGAGCGCATCGCCGGCGTCCTTCAGCGACGGATGCAGCGGCACGTCCGGATTGAGATAGATGCGCTGCGTGACGATGACGGAGTTGCGCGGCGACGACAGCAGCCGATCGGACGCCACCGAGAGGCTGGGTCGGTTCTCGGCGGCCTCGTCGCCGATGTTCGACAGCACCGGCTCGGCGCTGTCGATCTGCTGATGGAGCGTGCTGAGGTCGAGCGCGGGCGAGACGGGCGTGCGCACCGGACTTGGCGAGCGCTCCTTCTTCTCGCCGTGGCTCGTCAGGCGCAGGAAGTTGCACGCGTCGCTCGCCGCCGCCGCCGCCACGCCGTCCGCATCATCGACGAGCGGCTTGACGACGGCGCGCCTGCCGGCGGCGACGCAGCCCTTCGCGAACTGCTTGCTCTTGGGCTTGCGCGGCTGATTGTAGCGGCCGCGCTGCACCAGCGGGCGCGAGAAGCGCTCGTGCGATCGCCGCCGCTCGAACTCGCCGTCGTCGAGCGCGACGTCGCCGCGCGGCGCCATCTTGACGGGCCCCTCGGCGGCGGCGGCGAGCGTCGCGACGCTGTCGCCGTGCGCCTGTGACTGCTGGAAATCCTCGTGGCTGGCGACGCGCCGGATGTCGCGCGCGTCGCCGCGCCGACCGCCGATCGGGCGCTCCTCGGAGTTGGAGCGTATCACCTTGCGCTCCTGCGAGATCGACGAGACGCTCTCCTGGCGCTCCTTGCGCTTGCGCGCCTTGGCGGACGCCTTCGCCTCGTCGTGCGTGAGCGGCGTCGCCGCGCGCGTCGTCGTCTGCCCGGTGAGCATGCGCTTCACGCGCGCCAGCTTGCTCTCCGACTGCCGTCTGGTGTCATCCAGCGAGTTCGGACCTTTCATCACGTCCTGATCCACCATGCGACTGCTGCACTGCAATCGACCAAACAACAAATCAGTGCACACACAACACAACCTACAAACACAAACCACTTACATTGCACTGCGCGAGCAGCGAACACAATCGCCGAAGTCGCCGCTCAATGACGAACGAGAAACGTGCGCGGCGGGCGACCAAAACAAACGGTGCGAAAAAGCGATGCGATGTGGAACCAAGTGCGCGGCGTTAAATTCGAGGATTCATATCCCTATCGCGACACATCGCACTTATTTATGGCTGCTTCAGGAAGTGAGTGGAGACCAAGCGCAGCTTTAGCATGTGGACGCCCAGGACGCGCGAGCCTCTGGAAGGTGGAGCCGGCGCCGCTCTACGATTCTGCAACGACAAAAAGAACGCCGCGCGCATTAGCATCGCCCAATTGAGATCGATTTGCGGCAATTTGCGTGCGCTATTAATAGCGGCGCGCGCGCCGAAGTGCGTCAGCGTCCCGGTCGCGGTCGCCAGGAATTCGCCATGTTTACGCGGCGCGCCGAGTTATTTTCGATTCGACCGGCGCGTTTTCGCCAACAAACGCGCCAACAATGCCCTGCCAGAAAATCAATAACGCGCTCGGCGAATTTCGCTTCCGGGTTCGCGTCGACGCGTCGCACGCCGCCACGAGATTGTTATAAACAACCAGCACAGATTGAAGGTCGTCGCAATGATCGCTCGGTGGAAAATCACATCACCATTTTCGCGCGACCGGTCCAATCAGTCGCGGTCGAAGCAGGCGCTCGTTATCAGCGCGGCGATAACAAAGGAAGTGCGTCGCGACGTGTCGCGCCTTCCTTTGTTTCGATAACGCCGACGCTCGACTGTTTTTAGGAACGAACTGCGCCGAACTGCACCGAAGCGTGCGCGCGACATTTTCTAGAACGTTCGCCGCCGTAGATGGCGTGAACAGAGAAAAATATCCGCACTCACCGCTGACCGGTCCCATAATATCCTGTTCCCGTTGTCGCACCGCGAGAGTCGTGGAAGAGCGGCCGGGGTCTCTCCGTCTCTCCTGCGCGCTCGCGGGTCGGGAGTCGGGGAATCGATAACGTCGAACGCGGACGCGATGCACCGAAACGCCGGCTGGAGCGGTCGAAATACCTCTGCGGCCGGCGCGTGAATAACGCAACGAACGCAACGCTGGCGCTGGCCGAACGGGCCGCAGAAGTTCGTGCTTCATCCGCTCCGAGCGGCGCAACGAGCGGAAGTGAGACGTGACGGCGCGTGCGCGCGTCGTTCGCTTGCACCACCGCGGAATGTTTTGGCTGCTTACGCTCGCCGCCCAGTCGACGACAATCGAGGGAGAGACTTGTTGCGCGGCTCGATCGTCAACTGTTTTTAGAAAACGTAAACAGGAACATCGATTGTTTCTCTCTGAAGAAACCATTCGGGTGCATAGAGATCGATTAATCGACATTCGTCGTCACGAATATAATATCGATGCACGATCTGTATTCCTGTCGTCTGTCAATTAACAACGCGACGATTGTGGACGTTCTTAAAAGTCTCGACCTACATCCTCGTCCATTCCCCGGTCGCTAATTAATCTAATTGTGCGCTAACGAGTGACACACATGTTCGGACGAACGGAAAAACGCCTCAATGTCACGGCGAGATGGAAAACCAGCACGACGAGCAAAAGCGTGCGCGTGGGGTTAATTTTGTCTCGCGCTTGCGACTTGTTCACAGGGCGACGGCTTCGAAATAACCGACGAGCGAAATGGCGCAGCTGTCGGCAACGCAAACATGTTATTATTAGCGCGTTTTATCGACGGAGAAAGCGAACGCGCGCAGATTTCAAGTTCACAAACGACGTCCGTACTACGGATTGATTGTGCTCACCTTGTGGACGACTCGATGTTTGTCACGCATCACGTAAAACGCGACGCCGGATGGAGAATCACGTGCGAGCCGCAAGCAGCGATAACGCGCATTAAGTTTATTCCGAACGCTGCAAGGTGACTACTCGCGATTGTTAATTGCTCAGCGCCGATCGGTGCGGTTCTAACCTAAGCGTTCTGGTACAACATAAACAAATGATATAACTATGTGCGCAGGCGCGTGAGGACAAATAAAACGATGATAATAATAACGCACGTTTGCATTTGTTTTGTGCCACGTTCGTTCGCATAAACGTTGCCTTTCTTTTCTAACAAAATATCGTAATTCTTAGCTCTTAACCAGATTTGAGCTAATACTGTTAAAGTATCAAATTGGATCAAATGAGTAACCATTTCGCTACTATTAGATCAATAACAATGATGGCGCAATACACACTGTTATGAAATGCACAATAAACTCGCAGTTACGTAATTTCGACACGAATATTTATGTTCGAGTTTAATTATAGTTCTATCTGCTTATTTTCCTTCATTATCGCGCTAATCCGCTCGGAACCGGTTTGTTTGAATTGAAATTATGGGATTAATCTATTATTAACAATTGGAGTTATGTGTTAATATCGGAAAGTCGTAGATAACGTAGAAAATAGGTGCATGGAAATTGAAGTCGATTGAATACTTGAATTTCGTGAACGGCGATAATTGATGAAAAACTCGTGTCAGTCTAATCGGGAAATACGATCGCAAATGCTGTTTTTAACCACAATTTGCTTTTGGCACGAATACCTGCTTGCAACCGACTCCTGGCAGTAAACAGAAATGCGGAATATGAGCGGCATCTGAGTTGATATCATAGAATGTTGAATTTCACCAAGCAATTTACGACGTTGAAGAAATTGGTAGTAAATCGTGTATTTGGTTTTGCAATGCATTGTTATGCAAAAGTTGTTGCGACTATGTTTTACTTGATGCAATGAGGCAGTAAGAGCAACTGCGCGTTGTGCCTTAGGTCACGTACGCCCCCGAAATACACCAAATAATTTGTGTTCGCTTTGTCAGGAAGCATGCACTCGTGCAGGCTCTGCTTCCGTGCAACCAGGAATATGCATGTTCTCGATTCATCCATCCATACAAGGACTCGTTATGACTGCTCATGCATGATGAAATCAATTGATGATGAATCTTCAGCCATTATCAAGGCAACAGACACAATAATATCTGCAACAGATCAAAATATTAGTAAACATAAATCATGCACTTTACAACAATAACAATCCATTCACTCATGCCTGTTTCCAACCAGGAATAACAAATGTGATGAGGGTAAACTATTTGGCATTGTAACTCGTTAAGTGTTGATTAAGTTGCCTATGTAGTTATAACTTTGTAAATTACAAATCTGAAGAAAATTGAAAATGTTTCCACTTATTTTTGCAAATTATGCATCAACTATTTGGTTTTTAAATATAAAAAAAATGCCATTTACAACAAAATTATCTATAATGCAAAATCATTAAACGCATAAGTTGAGTTTAAATTTCTGCGGCGTATATCAAACGGCGCATGCGCTGCAGTTGCAGGTGGCGCCTCTAACGATGCTGTCGCAACGCTTGGAAACGAAACTCGTTCACTGCGTCCTTAGATTCCGCCTTGGTAAGTTGTTCACGTCTTTATAGCTGTCGTTGTTACGAAAATCTTATAATATTGCGCCAATCGCATATCAAATCTCATTATTTTTGTCAGAATCTTAGTCTTAGTCGTGTCCTCTATCTGATTTTGCACGTATTTTTGTGTTTTGGCTAAATTCTATAGATATTGTGTCGCGTTGTATGCATTGTGTCTTGAGGTTGTGTCGTCGCGTGCAGACTTTATTAACATTGTGATGTTTTGTTTACAGTTCTTAAATTCGTTAAAGAGTCCCTATTCTCACCAAGATGGGTAGGGAGGACAAGGCGACCTGGAAGTCTAATTACTTCAGCAAACTTATTGTAAGTTAACAGATTGTCATCTGTTTTTTTCTTACTCCTAACTATCATGATGACTATTTTTCGTCTCCTAAATGGCTTCAACCACGCCAGAGCTAGAAATAGTTGAACCTACTGGTGTGAGGAGTTGTGTGTGGACAAACTTTTCTGAATTTATTTTTATTCTTATGCACTCAGCAGTTGGTTAGCTATTCGACTTGTTGTTAACGGATGTGTTTCTTGCAGCAACTTCTCGAAGACTACCCAAAATGTTTCATTGTGGGCGCTGACAATGTCGGTTCGAAGCAAATGCAGCAGATCCGCATGTCCCTTCGCGGTAGCGCCGTCGTACTCATGGGCAAGAACACCATGATGCGCAAGGCCATCAAGGGACATTTGGAGCGCAACAACTCCCTGGAGAAGTTGCTCCCGCACATCAGGGGCAACGTCGGCTTCGTCTTCACTCGCGGCGATCTCGTCGAGGTGCGCGACAAGCTTTTGGAAAACAAGGTCCGCGCCCCGGCTCGTCCGGGCGCCATCGCCCCTCTGTCCGTCATCATCCCGGCCCAGAACACCGGCCTGGGCCCCGAGAAGACCTCTTTCTTCCAGGCCCTCTCCATCCCGACCAAAATCTCCAAGGGCACGATCGAGATCATCAACGATGTGCACATCCTGAAGCCCGGCGACAAGGTCGGAGCGTCCGAAGCCACACTGCTCAACATGCTGAACATCTCTCCGTTCTCGTACGGTTTGTTGGTCGAGCAAGTGTACGACTCCGGTACCATCTTCGCGCCCGCGATCCTCGACATTAAGCCCGAGGATTTGAGGGAGAAGTTCATGGCTGGCGTCGCCAACTTGGCCGCGGTTTGTTTGAGCATCAACTACCCGACCGCCGCTTCCGCGCCGCACAGCATCGCCAACGGTTTCAAGAACTTGTTGGCCATTGCTGCCGTCACGGACGTGGACTTCAAGGAGGCCCAAACCATCAAGGAGTACATCAAGGATCCCAGCAAGTTCGCTGCCGCCGTCCCAGCTGCGGCTGCGCCTGCTGCCGCGGCCGCTCCTGCCAAGAAGGAGGAAAAGAAGGAAGAATCCGAAGAAGAGGACGACGATATGGGCTTCGGGTTGTTTGACTAATGCGCATAGCGTTTTGTGGACTGCCAGACTGTCGCAATTGCTGCAACGGTAACATGAAAGTAAACTTTTGAAGTTGATATTGATTTTTATCTATCGGGTCTGCCGCATTTCCTCATCTTGTCTCATCCTTTCCTGTCGGTAATATTTATTTAAAAAAAATTGTGCTGAAACTGAACTGCAATCGTGAGAAAAGTCGCTGTGTTCGAGAAGTTGCCCTTTAAGGTACGATGTATGCCGCAAAAGCCACCCTAACCACATTGCATTAAATCGCGTTTATATTGCACTCGTATTTCGGATATTTGTAAATTATGGCATCGTAAATCATTTTTAGCATTACAACATTAAATGTTAGAATTATTGCATGTACTTCGTTAGCACCTTAAAAGCACGTGTTATAAACAAATACAAAAGCGTCGGTGGATGGTGTGCGAATCAATTATTGCCATACTCGCATGCATTTTCGTCATTCGATCGCGAATCTAAAAACAAGCGACGACCAGTAAAACACGACCGCAATCACGCCCAGGAAGCACACCGATTGTTTTGGGACGTATCGTAAGGTCGCACTCGTGCCGAAGTAATCTGAAAGCGCACGCGTGAGCGACAGAGGGCGTCGATGTCTACGGTCATGATGAGGTAGGGATGTCGAAAATCCAAAAAAGGATCGATATATAAATATATATCGTCATCGATATATAATTAATTTGAAAAAAATATCGATATATCGATATATCGCGCTTGATTTTAAATAGAATATGTAATTGTTAAGAAAAGATTCTTTGTGTCTCAATATGATATTTACAACTCGGTTCTATATAGTAGAATTTGGTTAAAAAATATCGACGTTTGCACCGTTTCAATAGTACAAATTAAATATCGATATATCCAAAAATAAAATATCGTCAAAACAAAAATATAATATCGATATATCGATATATTTTCGACATCTCTATGATGAGGCTTTACCGAAAACGTCCTCGTGCGTTAGCGACGACGTGGACTGCAACACCGGCGCCAGAAAGGCGACGTCCTCGACGATAAGACTCTCCGCCGAGCTGCTCCAGACGTCGAACAACGTCGCGTCGCAACGCAGCGCCATAGCACCCATCGCGAAGTGGCGTTTCGCTGCGACGATCTCCATGCGCGACTCGACCAGCTTGCCGATCCGCATCGTGGGACGAATGCGCACGTGCGGCTCGAACGCGTCCGCCTGAAAGGCATCGCAATCATTCACCGCGCATGCGCGACGCACCGCCGACCGTCGCTCACTGGTTCGCGATTAATCCGCCACGTAACGTTCGCCGCCGGCTTGGTGGCGCTCACGGCGCACGTGGCCACGATCTTCTTGCCGATCTCCGCGCGCTCGCTGGGGAAGACTTCCAGGCGCGGCGCTCCGCTCGGCACGTCTGCGAGAGCAAATCAAAATGGCGACGGGCAAGCTTGGAGGTTATGCCACCCACCGATCACGTTCATGACGGCGTCTCGCAGCTCCGTGTGGAAGAGCGGCGCGTCCGCGGACACTTCGCATTTGAACACGCCGGAAATGTTTATCTTGACGCGATGCAATGTGACTTCATTGGCGCCACTATCAATCAGCTGCGTAATATACACGCAACATGATTCGCACCATTATTGTCATTGGTATTCCGACTTACGTCCACGTAGAAGTTCGGCACTGGGAAGGATTTCGACGGCGGCGATTCCTTCGGCACGAACCTGTAGAATTCTATGCCGTCCCAATACCATTTTATTGTGTACAGGGCCGCATCTTCGAGATCGTACGCGCAGGACAACGTCACCGAATCGTTCGCTTTGACGTATTCGGGGACTTTGATCTCGACGGACTTGAGACTTTCGGTTTCTGGAAAAAGGTTGTTGCTAAATGAATTTGTTTCAAACTACCTAAAAAACGTGCCTTTGGTAGTGATCACTAGGAGCGTGCACGTCCAGTAGAAAATGTTTAACATTTTATAAAAATCACAACAACTTTTGCGCGAGTAACAACGCGACAACGTTGTGGAATGCTCTAGAACCTTTCGAGCGCGAAGTCGACGCGAAACTGAGCAGGCCGCGTACGCTGCACGAGGTGTCGAGGGGAGAAGTGTAAGAGCGAGCGCTCCCCCTTTTCACTCATCGCTCCTCATCGCCTATCGCGACATTCCCACGCTACGTGTGCACTCCCCACCACTTCTTGCGTTTCGACCACTGGCGAACGACATCAAACGACTGCTGTGCGAAGTCGACGCGTTTGCGCTAGAGATGTCACAAATATATCGATATATCGATATATCAATATTTTAATTTTGTTTCAACGATTTTTATAGGCGATATTTTATTTTTCGGTATAAAAGTCGATATTTGTTAACCAAATTCTAATATATATACGTATATATTGTAAATATTATACTGGGATATAAAAAAATTTATTCTTGACAATTTCATATTCTACTTAAAATCGAGCGCAATATATCGATTTTTTCAAATTAATTATATATCGATAACGATATATCCAAAATATATCGATTTGATATATATGAATATTTTTTTGGATTTGCGACATTCCTAGTTGCACGTTTCTTTTGTTTCGAGTTGCACGTCTCGACAGCGAAATCGCCGCGTTGCGTGTTGCTCATTTACGAACGCGAAAGGGGTGAGAAAATTAGAGTGGTTTATTAGGTTGTTCTAATCTCCGCCCTCGTGCGGCGCTTTGATACCGCCAACTCAATTTACACATTTCCTTACTAAATCACGTTGCACACTCGAACGCAAGAATTCTTCCTTTTGCCAGGATTGGACTAACGAAACGAAAAGTGGCAATCGAGCGAGATTTGTTCCAACATATGCAAAGTTTGCCCTCGGCCGCGCAGGTTTTTTAAACATCAAGTGACCGAGAGCTTTGCGAGGACAATGCCGATCCGACCGCTGACCAAGTTCCTTTCAATTTCCCACAGGGAGGCGCCGAACTCCTGCCGCTAGTCCTGCCACTAGTCCTGCCGGCATTAGGGCCCGCCCAGCAAGCGCGGTCAACAAGCGGCGCGTTTCGTTCTTCCGCAGCTTGCTATGGTAATTAATGCACGCAATATACGCG